>APFE030374438.1:0-29382 GCA_000404065.3 Pinus taeda
CAAGATGGAAAAGTGGATGCAACAAAAGTAGATGCAAAATTATATGCAAAACTAGACACAAAACTCGATGTAAAACTTGGCACAAAAGGGATGCACAAATGGATGAAAAAATGGATGCAAAAAATGATTTAAAAAAGGATGCAAAAAAGGATGCAAAAAAGGATGTAAAAGTCGATGCAAAAGTTGATGCAAGTGTAGGTGCAAAAAGTGGATGCAAATGAGGATGCAAAAGTATGTCAAACAAAATTAGGTGCCAAACTTGATGCAAAACCTGGAACAAAACTTGATGCAAAGGATGACACAAAACTTGGCATAAAATTTGGTGCAAAATGTGGTGCAAAACCTATTGCAATACCTGGTGCTAAACTTGGTGTAAGACGTGGTGAAAAACTCGATGCAAATTTTGTGTCAAGTTTTGCACCATATTTGATAAATGGATGCAAATAGCACCAAAAATGGGCTCTAGATGCAAAAAAATAAGTAAAAAAGGATGCTAATCACAGGATTTGTTGTAGTGAGGTAAACTGATGTTGTGCTGTTCCTTTTCTTGCTGAGTGTGCTGGAGGCAGGCCCTATGATTTGGCTTGCTGCTGTCTTCTTTAGTAAATCTGTGCTGGTTGCCCTGTTTTGACTGATACTCTTTACCTGTTTTGATACACTTCGATATGTTTGATCCATGTTTATCTTTGTTCATCTTACTATGGTAAATAGCCCAAAATTTACATTTTACTCAGGATAAATTTACAAAATTTCTAACATGTCTTCCCACCATTTTTGCTTTGGAAATTTGTGCTTATGAAGTTTCCTCAGGGTCTCATTAGTTTCTGTATATTTGAAAAAGGTAGGCTGGATTGGGAACAAGTGCTTTATCTCATGCTTAACATAGAATAAGTTCTCTAAGCTGTCATAGAGAACTCGACCTGTGGGGAGTGCTTTTATTCCTGATGCACTTGTTGATGAACTAGCTTGATTGTTGGCATACTTATTCAATTTATCTACATAATATATATGCTTCATTAATCTATCATTAATCACCAAAAGACTTGGTAGCCCTTTATTCTACAAAATAGTGAACTTTCCCATAAAAGAATTAATTTCCACCTGCATATCCTAACATCTTCTCTTTAAATTCTGCATCAAGGTTTTCTTGGTTAGCACCCTTTTGATTTCCAAAATAGTTTCTGTCCTATCTAAGATGCCAAGTTCTTCCAGTTGTTCCTTATTTCTGTTATTCAAAAAGTGTATAAGCTGATTGGCTTCATCTGGCATTTGCCCTGACAAAGCTTTTGTTTTTTGAATTTCTCCCTGTGCTGCTTTCACTAGATCAATTTGTTCAAAGATCACTTGGATGGATGGCCAAACATCATTTATAGATTGAGTGATGTTGGCCCAAAGGATTTTCTTGATCTCTGCCAGAGGCTTTTCAAAAGTGAGATCTTTTTCTAATGATTTCACTTTATTTTCTAATGCTTTAATCTCCCTTGTTTTTTTTATAACATTTATCTTTGAGAGATCATAATTTCTTTCCATTTTAGCCAACTGTTCTTTTACCTGTTTTAATTCTGAAACTTGTAGTCTCATGTCTTCCATTGCCTTTATCGGCGCTTCTATCTCAAATTGGTGCTGCTACCCTGTCCTGTTCCTATTTTCGCTATACCTGTGACCACCTTTGTTGTGGTTGTTGGGATGTTTGGGGCTAAGACAGTCCCAAGTGTGGAGGGGACTGCTGTTGAGACTATTGATATTACTTCAGGAGGTTGAGAGGTCGACTCTCCCTGCTTGTCCTTTAGTTCATTTTCTAATGCCCGCTCTGTGTCATTCAATCTTTCATTGAGTTTCAAGAGTAGGTCCATCATCTCTTCTTCAGATTTCTATTTTATAACCTCAGCAATCTGTGGATGCCTTGAAGGAGGTAGCTTTAGCTGTTTCCTCAGGGAAGCAATGCCTTCTTCTTTCTTCTTGATTAGTACTTCTACACCTTTTACATCTTTGGGATCATGTCCCAATCCAATGATGATTACTTCTAATGATTTTATTATGTTATCCTTGGCCAGGGAGGAGGCTTTCTCCAAGTGTAGTTGGCTAGTTGTATTATCCAAGGAATTTTGTAGCTTGTGGGCCATCATTTTTTTTTTTTCTCGGTAAAAAAGTCTAAGTTCTATTATATTTACAGAAAGGAAATTTTACAGTCATGAAAACTTGCCAATCAGGGTCAGCGGTTGCACCCCGGACTTCTAACGAAGGAGAGCTCCCTCGTAGGGGTAGCTTCAGCTGATGACCTATTACATTTTCCAAAATTGACCTCATCTTTCCAGAGAGGCCTAACAGACAAGAGCTAGAGCCACAGATACAAAATTGACACTTGACCGCCCACGCAGGGGCGTCTTACTAATGTTAACTGAGGATAATGGCTATCAGACAGCCATATCTGAACCAACAAGGATTTTTTCGAATAGAGAGAAGATCACAGACCTTTCAAAAAAGAACAAGACAGAGACAGAGCTGTATGCTGCCGGATTACATAACTATTGATCAAAATTGATTTACCCGAATTTGCATTAGTTCTGGGGTGGTGGTTGGGAAGCTGCCAGATTTGCCTCCGCCTCCTCGCAGAGACTTTTGTCTTCCACAATGTGTGCCCATCCATGCCCTTCTTCAACGCCCTCCCACAGTGCCTTCCACGATTCCTCAGTGAAGCCAGGAGGAGCGGGCCCCAAAGATGGCGAGGGATGATGCAGAGGTTCCTTCCCTTTGTCGTCGACTGCCAGCATTGGTTGCACCGCTGATGCTTCCCCAACCTCTTCGCTCTGTGGCAATGGAGGTGGCGCCACCGGGACTTCCTCCTCCTCTGGAAATTTAGTGAATAAGATTGAGATGTGAGCATTGATGCCCACATTCTCCTCCGAGCTGCCCAGGGTGAAAATGACGGAGCCGAAGGCCGGGAGCCCCTTCTCTCCCTCATTCGCTCGACCAACCTCCAAGAATTGACTGCCCTGTAATGGTGTTGCCTTTGCCCTCCGATGGCAGTAGCAACAGTAGCAGTGATGATGCTGCTCCTCCGCCGGTCGTCGAGAGGAGGACCCTCTACCTGACCCTCTCCTGCAAGACTGTCTCTCTCGACGTCTCGCCATAGTGCGTCGTTCCTGGTCCTTTGCCAATTGAGGATTGAAACCACAGTGCCCAGAGGGGGAATTCGACGTTTGGACAACCTCCGGATCCCAGACCCCTGACAGATTAAACTGGCGCTCACCCACAGGATACCGTCCTCTGCAGGAGTAGCAGAAGGTCGCCCCCGACCAGGCGGAGCCAAAATAACAGAATTTCCCCCTAATCGAATTCCTCTGCCTCTGCAAAATTCCCTGCTCACTCTTGTTGTGAATTGGCCACCCGCCATCCTGCTTATGAATGCACATTCTGAGACCTCAATTCGAGCTTGCCTTAATGGCTCTCTGCACCTCCTATCTGCCACTGTACTTGGCATTGAATGCCTGTAACTCCGTCCCTGCTTCTTTATTCCTTGGCGTCTCATTACTCACCCCTCTGTCGATGGCACGAGTCATCACATGCTATGCATGTGTCTCGTTCGCCTGAGACGTGCCTCCACCCGCATCCGGGAACTCTGCATCGCTTTGGATGAGACTCTTGCATTCTTGAGCCTTTTGAAGGTTAGGGATGATTTCCAAGTTCCCTGTTAGAAGAGTCCTGGAACATTCCACCCCCAAGTTGGCTAGGAGGTCAGCCGTCTTGTTGCCTTCTCTTCTAGTGTGAAGAAAGGAGAGTGCTCTGTGTTGGTGCATTTCACGATCAATGTTATTCAGCCTGGCTTCAAGCCGCCAACTGTGTGCTACTTTCCTTGTATGAGAACCATTTTGTATGCGTGTAGCCATGTTAATGATGATCTGGGAGTCTCCTTCTACCATCAGAGGATGTAGATTGAGTTCCCTTGCTATAGACAGTCCTTGCCAAAGTCCTTCCAGTTCAGCTGAATTGTTGGTATCCCATCCAATGTTGCCAAAGTAAAGCTGCAATAGGGAACCCTTAGAGTCTCGTATGATGCCCCGAAATCCTGCTTGACCTGGGTTGCCCTTGGAGGCTCCATCGAAGTTGAGTTTGTATGATTTGCTGGGAGGGGGTATCCATCTGCAATTATCCTTGATATTTCTTTTAATTTTCTGTGTGGATGTGGATTCCTGAGTTATCGATAGCTCCCAATTGTCAAGAATGTTTTTCTCATTGTCTGCAGTTGGGAGGTCCTCTTTTGCCCACTGATGCAAGAGCAAGGTTTCTCTGAGATTGCTCTTCAACTGATTCCAGATTATCTCTATCGGCGAGGTCTGATTTTTGAAAATGCGCCGATTCCTTTCCTTCCAGAGGTTCCAGAGAGTTAAACCTGGGATAATATTCCAAAGACGATTGAGAATCGCGCAGTTGTAGGGAGTTTTTGGCCATTGTCTGATGGTATCAATGATGTCGTTGTTTGCTTTGCATCGGCGTTGACATCTGAAACTTATCTTATCCCAGATTAGATTGGCAAGAGGGCAAGAGTCTAGAAGATGCTGCTGGGATTCCTCATCTTGGAAGCAATTATGACATATAGAGGGACCCTGAAAATTACGCCTTCTAAGCCTATCCCATGTGAGAATTTTCTTGTTTCCTACCATCCAAAGGAAGAGGGTTACCTTGGGCCATGCTTTAAAGCTCCATATTCTTCCCCATAGAGGGTCCGTCCTATTGGGAAAATCGCCCATCAGATGATATGCTTCTGAGGTGGAGTAGGATCCTTTCGGAGTGTAACCCCATCTGAGAATGTCTGCACCTTCCTGATGTAGTATGCTTCTTTTCTTTAACTCATTCTCCAATTCATCTCTTCCAACCATAATTACGTTGCTGGTTATCTGGTTGCTTGGAAGCCATTGTCTGAATCCATTCTCCGTTTCTTGAGTCCAGTACTGATGGACTGTGGCCTGCTGCTGTTCCTGCCTAATCTGATTTGCCTCTGGTGGAAAGACGCTGGAGAGGCTGGGCATTTGATTCCATGCATCATTCCAGAAACGCGCCGTGCACCCGTTCCTTATCTCCCAGAAACTGTGCTTCTGTATGAGCTGATAGTGCTGCTTCGCTGCATTCCAGATGAGTGAGCCTTTGTCCGTAGGTGTGAATCTGATGAGTTCCTCTTGGGGCCTGTTATTGGCATATTTGGCTCTCCATATTTTGGCCCACAGTTTGTCCTGAGTTGTTACCCATTGCCACCATATCTTAGCATTCATTATAGTGTTGCTGGTCTCAGGGTCTCTTAGACCTATGCCTCCCTGGGTTTTGGGCTTGCATATATTGTCCCATTTCACCAGAGCCCATTTTCGATTTGTCTCTCAGCTTCCCCAAAGAAAGTCACGCTGCATATTTCTTAGTATTTTTAGGACCCACTTTGGGGCTGCCAAGATAGAGAAGAGGTAGAGAGGCATAGCCTGTAAAACAGACTTTATTAGCACCACTCGACTAGCCATGTTAAGAGAGCGAAGAGTCCATAGAGAGAGCTTTGACTCGAGTTTTTCTAACAGGATCCTCCAGGCTGGTTGTTTTAAGGCAGAAGCAGTGAGAGGAGCCCCAAGGTAAGTGGAGGGTAGGGAGGCAGTTCTGAAGCCTAAAATGCGGGTGATCGCCGATTTGACCACAGGAGGGGTGTGGAAGAAGAAGATTTGAGATTTGGAGTTGTTAACATGGGAGCCAGAGGCTTCTGAAAAGTCGCTGAGCAGAGATTTCAGGTGGTAGGCTTCTTGAACTGAAGGGTAGCCGAAGAGCATGGTATCATCAACAAATTGTTGATGTGAGGAGGCTGGGGTGTGGTGGAGAGAGATGCCTTTGAGGCGCTGAGAAAGGAGGGCTTGTTTAATGTGCCTACCTAGCCCTTCAGCCATGATCACAAAGAGAAAGGGGGAGAGGGGATCTCCCTGTCTTATACCCCTAGAGGGTTTGAAGGGACGGGAGGGGAAACCATTGACCAAGATAGATAAGTGAGAGGAGGTGATGAGACTCATGATCCAACGAACCCAGGAGGAGCAGAATCCGAACGCTATCAGCATTTGGTGAATGTAGGACCAGCTGAGTTTGTCAAATGCTTTTGATAGATCTAGCTTGAGTAACATACCTGCTTGCTTATTATGCTTGAGCGAATGAATGATTTCATTCGAGAGAATGATGCCGTCCAGAATCTGTCTGCCTTCGACATAGCCCGACTGTTCCGGAGAGACAAGCATGGGAAGAATGGGTTTTAACCTGTTGGCGGCAACTTTGGATATAACTTTGTATATGACATTACAGAGAGCAATGGGCTTGAACTTGTCCGGCATCATGGAGTTCTCCTCTTTAGGTATGAGAGCGATGAACGTGGAGTTGAGGGAAGGGAGAATCCATCGCTTTGCTCTGGATTCCTCAACTATCTCCCATACCTCCTTTTTAGTCATATCCCAGAAAGCGTGAAAAAACGTTGTGGTGAAGCCATCCGGGCCAGGAGCTTTACCTTCTTTGAGCTGTGCCATTGCCTCTTCAACTTCCTGTGGCTGAACTGGGCGCATGAGGAGCTCGTTTTGTTCTTCCGTTACGAGCCTGGGAATGTTGCTGGTTATTTTCTCAATCTCCCTTTGTCTATCCCCTGCAGGTTCCCTGTGTACTTGTTGGAAATGATTGAGGAGGGTTCGTTCAATTTCCTTGTGCTCCTCCACTCTTGCCCCTTGCTGGTTCTGGAGGAAGGGAATATTATTGTGCATCCTTCTCTGGACTGTTGTATTGTGGAAGAACTTAGTGTTGCGCTCTCCCTCCCGCAACCATCTGACCCTTGATTTTTGTCGCCAGTATATCTCCTCTTGTTTCCTTCGGTCCTCAAGCTGATCTGATAAATGCCGTTCTTGTTCCAAAGTTGCATCCTTGTGCCCAGTAGTGATTATTTTCTGATGAAGCTCCTTCAGCTCATTGTTTAATTTTTGCTGCTCCTCAAATATGTTCCCAAAAGTCTCCCTGTTCCAGCGCTTTAGATGACTTTTTAGAAACCATAATTTCTGCTGCAACTGATACATTTTCGAGCCTTCCGGAGGGATAAAGGAGGCCCAGGTGGTTTTGACGAAATCCTTGAATGCAGGATGAGTGAGCCAAAAGGCTTCGAAGCGGAAAGGATGCCTGGTAGTGTCCCCTAGTCTTTGCCATTGCAGGGCAATAGGCCAGTGGTCAGATCCAGAGTGGGCGAGAATCTCCGTCGTGAAGTCGCCTCCCATGTGGACTGCGTTGTCCGAGATCAGAAATCGATCAAGTTTAGAAGAGATCTGATGCTTTCCCCCTCGGCGATTACTCCAGGTGAAGGTGCCATTACCAAATGGTAAATCCATGAGAGAGGCCAATCTGATGAAGTCCTTGAAACTTTCTGCCTCTGGTTCTAGTCTTGTTCTTCCCCCTGTCTTCTCCTCTGTCCTGGTTATCATGTTGAAATCCCCGCCTATTATCCAAAGAGGATATTGCCGAGTCCTGTTTAGTGACTCAATGGTATTGAGGAGCGCACTTTTGCTACCAGATTCCTACGGAAAGTAGACATTAGATAGGTTTCCATGAACATTGGTACCTAGAATATGGAATGTTGCCTGTATAAGATGATGAGAGGCATGAAAATCTGAGAGAGAGACGGCTTGGGAGTTCCAAGCTATAGCAAGTCCCCCAGAAGCACCCGAAGCATCGACGGCCACTGATCTGCAACGTGGCCAGGCTTTCGCAAGAATGCGCTCAAGCTTAGAGCTGTTACATTTGGTTTCCTGAAAGAAACACATCTGCGGTTTTTCCATCTTGATCATTTTTTTCAACATTCGTTGTTTTCCTGGGCTGTTAAGCCCTCTTAAATTCCAAGAGACCAGCTTCATGGTTTAACTAATTGGTGAAGGCCTGTAGTACTTCGTCAACTTTGCATACCTTCCTGAGTCCACCAGGATTTTACCAACCGCAATGGTTCTTTGGAGATCTGTCTTCCGCCCTCTCTTTTTGGAGTCCTTTGGCCGGGCACTGTCATTCCATTCGCTGCTAGGTTGAATGCCTAGTTGATTTTGGTGATAGGCTCTAGAGATGACCTCTTCGAGCTTTTCCAGATCTGTATCAGTGATGGAATCATATGCTTGTTTCCTGCATGCTAGTTCCAGATCGATGATGTTCAGGCCATGTAGGTCAATGCTTTCGGGTTCTTCCTGCATTTTTTGGACTTGGCTTCCTTCTTCCTGATTGATCTCTATATCCTTCGTGGAGAATATCATCCCATCCATTATCATTTCCTCAGGGATGGCTGATTCATCTTCCGGACTCCGCCTGAGAATGATAGGGCTAATAACCGGCAATTTGGTCCAAGGGGGGTTAGAAGGGGGGGGATTGGAGGAGGAGGAGGGGCGGTTAAGGTTAACAATGGGATCAGAAGGCCTATCGTCAACGCGATCTCCTGAAGTGACAGCGCTGGACTTGGAAGCAGGGTTTTTGGGGTGAGGGTCACGGGGAGCTTGGGGAGGCATACTTTCATGGGTGGGGGCTGAATCCTCTTGGAGATTGCTTAGAGACTCGAAGCTATTCTTGGTAACGTGGTTTAGGGTTTTGGATGGCTGGGGCTTTGGCCCATTCTGAGGCTTCTTATGCATGCGCTTCCTGCTCGTGACTTTGGTGAAGCCGTCTTGAGGGGAGGTATCAGAGATCTCAGGATCACTGGTTTTGGCATTGAGGGGACAATCTCTGAATAAATGTCCTATCACGTGGCATCTTCGGCATCTAAAAGGGACATGTTCATAGTCAAGAGGTTGGATCCATTCCTCATATCTATGAGTTAAAGTGACATAATCCGGAAGGGCCTCGTTGAGCCTGATGAAAACACAAATTCGGGCATATGAGATGAACTTACGGTTTTTTGTTTCTTCCGCAGCCCTGATGTACTTGCCCACTCCATTGCCAATCTTCATTAGGCATTGCTCCTCCCAATATTCCTCCGGGAGCGAGAATAGCCTGATCCAGACTGGAGCCCATGCCAGATCTTCCTTATCTGGATTGAATCGAGGTTTCCAGTTTCTGAGGTACAGCCCCGCCGAGTTGAAAAAATACGGACCTCCCCCCAGTATTCGATGCTTATCTTCCAAACAGTAGAATATGACTGTGAAGAAGCCCTTAGCCCCTAGCTGAAGGGTAATGTCCCCTTTTGGCTTCCATTTGGCTGCTATCCATCCCCTTAAGGCTCGTTCAGTAGGCCAAAACCCTATGAACTTTCCTATGACTGCATGATCCTGCATGAACTCGATTCGGTTGTCAATGATATCTCCAGGCAGCTCTATTCTTGGTCTTTCCTTGGCTATTGGGCGGTAGGTCGAAGAGGTGACCTGAGGTTTGTCATTTTTTGGATCTGTCTCACTCTGCAGGTTGCTGTTGTCTTCCGGGTTCTTCTGCCCTTGATCGAGCAGGTCCGGATCTAGGGATCCAAAGATGAGATCCTCGTTTGGTTTGAGTTTGGAAGGGGAGGGCTGCGATGCCCCCCCTTGAGTCGCGCTCATGACTGGCTCTTCTTCCTGTCAGATCGGGTTGTGAGCAGAAATGTCAGGCATCGCAGAGGATTCCTTGTACAGGCTGTCAGCGCTTCCTGAGGGCGTGTTTCAGAACCCTAACCAGGCGCGCGCGCATCCCCCTAAAAATGCAACTCACAAAATATAATTTTCAACCCTAGTCACTTGTGGGCCATCATTGCTTTACCAACCAATGTGGAATAGACCATTTCTCCAGTTTGCTTGTAAACTTCAATTTGATCCATAGGATGAATATCCTTGGCCAAGACTTCCAAGTTTGTTCTGATATAATCTGCTGCTCACTAAGGTTGTTGCACCTTTGGCTTGAAGTAACTCATTATCATCTTTCCTTCTTTAATGTCATAGGTTGACATTAGTCTTTGCTGATTTGTGGGGGCCATTTTTAAATATTGATTGTACATTTGAAGCCTCACTAAGTCATTTATGGCCTTTATTTCTGTGAATGTCTTCTTGATATCTAAGGCCTGTTTGTTTTGTGGCCTGAAGGATGATACTTCTACACTCTGTTGTCTTTCTAGGTCTTGCCTCTGTGAGATAGTGGATGTTCCTCCCAATGGAAAAGTTTGCTGGCTAATAGTTCCTTCTTCTCTTTAGCTGTCTGTAGTCTCTTCAACTATTTCCTCTTCTGAAAGAGGGTTCAATCTTTGCCTTTTTGTCCCGGGCTATCTTGTAGGTCCACTAGTAAGGATAGTAGTTTCCCTGTCCCTCTTTTTATTTCTTTCCTCATTTAGAGGAGTTTTCAAAACTGGGGTTTCTTCTACATTGGTTTGAGTTGGAGTGGTTGGCACTTGACCCTGTTCTTTGGAAATTTCAGGGTGATTTGACATTGTAGGCTATTCTGTGGTCTCTACTTCCTTGCCTTTGGATGTTCCTATGGCCGGAATGTTGACTTCCTATGGAGGCTGTTGAGAGGTTCCAACAGTGGATGCATTAATTGCTGATTTTTGAGACAGCTTGAATGGTACCTGCCCAAAAGAATCCAGGTCAAGGGGTTTCTCAAGATCTCTCATAGCATTTTCTATATTGACCTGCTCACTAACATCTTCTACTAGGGTCCCCTCTATCCATTCATCCAAGTTTGCAAACTGCTCAATTCGTAGGATCCTATGGTGAATATATGGGGATAACCTGTTCTTCATCCTTCTATCACATATAAAATTGTTGGGGTCATATGGTACCCACTTAAAACTCTTTTGTAGTATAAGGTGATCTTTTAAATTTTTTTCAGCTTCTTTCCATGCATCCCTAGTGTTGATGACAAAAGGGCCTAGCTAGTTTTAATTCTTAGCTGAGCTTTCTTCTTGGCACCACAAAAATGGGCTAAATGTACATTTATGATCTGCCTGAAATACTCCAATGCAAATAATCTCATGGGAACATACTTGGGTAACTTAAAAGGGCAATGTTCACACCCATACATCCTGATTTCTGTGTGATTTCTATATAGGTACTAGTCACCTATCTTGTACTACTTAGAGAGCTGGAGAATCTTCTTCATGTCACCATTGATCCTAAGAGGGGAAACTCCTATCAACATAGTGGTTGCTGAATGTACAAATAGGTCAATGAACTCACTATAAGTGTAAGGTGACTCACTGGTATTATGAAAGATTGGACTTCGAAAGATAACAGACATTGAATTTCCTTTGGTGTCAAGTTTCTTGAAGGGAAAAGAAAGTGATCTGACTGATAATATAACATAAGATGGTATATAAAAGAGGTGTATTTGAAATTCAGGAATTGGTCATGGATTCTGTTGGCAATATAGGAGGCATAGTCATATCTGACAGTAGGGGGTTGTCCTGGAGTAAACATTGATAGTAAAACTAGGGTGATATCATCAACATATTCACTAGAGTTAAATCCCATAATCAGGGATATCATATCAACAATGAGTCTTCCAGTTTCAGTGAAGCAAGCTTGCAGATAAGGAGGTGGTCCTTTGGGCTGGCGCTTTGGTAACATGAAGGTTTGAGCGATATGGCTCACTTCTAATTTGGATAACTGAGATGCTTTTTCAAGTAAATATGCCATGGAAATAGGAGTGAGGGGCTGAATAGAGTGGAATTGCAACATTTCATTAATGGATTGAGCAGTTATGGGGAAAAAGACTATTTGGCTTGGGGACATAATAGCTCTATGGTTAGGATCATAATTAGCACAACATTGATGAATTATGTTTGGAAAAATATGGACTGAGGGGAGGTAATACATGAGAAGGTTAGATTCCCACAGTCCGAAAATATCAGACTTATTCAAATAACTATCTCTGGCTTGGTAGAAAACCTGAAGATGGTTTTCACCACTAGATAGGTCTTTTATATGAAAATCTTTATCAGTCAGAGGTAGATAATCTAATTCTTTGTGGGGAGCGTTCATGTGTGCTACATTCAAGGCTATATGGATTTCCATCTTTGGTTCTTGTGGATTCAAAAATAGAATTCGGGGAATTCTGTGGAAAATAGGAAAGACAGGAAGTTGAGGACTTTATATGGCGAACACAGACCTGGATTAGAACTTAATTTGGCCCTTTCTTATAGATTTTTTAGTAGAAAACCAAAATTATAGGGTTTGAGTGTAAATTGGATAAATACCTGTATCAAGGAGTGAACACTACCAAGATGGAAGGATAATGGGTTCCGAGCTGCTTCACCGCAAGTTTCTTAACCGGGTGGTGGTCTGAAATCTCGAATAGTTGACTTGGACGTTGTTTCGCATGGGAGCACAGGTCGCAGTGTATAACAGTGAAAATGCCATTTTCTCTGTTTTATTTAACAAAATCAAGGTTGGCGGGGATTTTTGGATTATCCGGCGACTGATGTAGGCGGGGAAATGATGTTTTGTTGTTTGTGGAGGGTGGTAAGTGGTACACACTGGCATCTCTTTTGGAGTTAAGCAGTATCGGGTGGAGGGCGAGCGATCATATCGAATGCATGATGCGTGGCGAAGGTATGGGTGGAAAACCGCTTCGTGATCATGAGTTAAAGCGCGGTCACTAGGGGGCCGCGATATTGATATCGACCATTGGATGATGAAGGAATGATCGGACGATAGATGGGGAGTGGGGTACGACGGGTCTTTACTGCGGCGGGCTCGGTTTATTTAATAATATTTTAATCATATCGGGGTCAGTGCGATTGGTCGGGGGGGGTGGTTATTAATTAACCTTGAGGGTTAATTAATTCCAATTTGCGGGGTGAGGAATTTTGGTTATTAACGAATTTCTAGTAAATCCATTAATCCCTTTTAACTAGGTTTATGGTTATAATTAACCGGGGCGGGGTATATAATAATTTGGGAATTTGTATATAATTAAATAATATAGGAAGGGGAATGTTTTTTTGGGATTTATATAATATTAGTTAGGAATTAATATGAATAATGAAATAAAAGTGCTAAGTTAAAGCATTTCAGATATACATTTATACTTAGGCTTAAAGTGGAAGAAGGGGTTTTTTAGGTGATATTGTTTATTATTCCTAAGTAAAATAGGATTTTACATAGGAAAAAATTTATGAAATCAAATGTATGGTTTATGGATGATTCTAAGTACTTAGGCTTTTTAGATTATTGGGCCAAGGGTTCGGTCCCTCCAAAAGTCAAAGAAATGCTCTGAGCCCCTTTAATTCTCAAAGACCTTAATACTTTAGGGGGAATTAGTGAAATCTTTAGGGAAAAATGTGAACGGAAGTTAGTTATTTGATCTTGTCTTGCTTGAACTGAATCAAGTGTAATGTCTGCCTTGCACTTGTGATAAAAGTAAAATTAACACATTTAGAGACATTATCCATCACAAGTGATTCTGCAACACCAGCTACCTACCCTACCTACTTTAGCCTGGCATTTTTTCTTCTTTATTTGGGTGCACTTAGACTGGCAAACCCTTATGAATCTTCTTTTTCTTTTACGTGGCAAGCCTACCTAAGTCTGCACTTATTACATCCAAGGGCTCAGATTACACTATTGAGCTCCTCTTTATTTACTCTACCTATCTACTTATTTGTGAAGATTACACTGTTGGGCCATATATTTATTCTCTATTCTACAACATAAAATTAAAAAATGAATGAGCCAAGTTTAAGCTGTTTGGCTATTCATGAATTGTGGCATAAGTGGCAAGATGCACACAATTGTTTATTTACAGAAAATGAAAAAGTAGTGGCATTTAGACTTGCACACTTTCCTGGTCTTTCTTTGTTTGGGGTTCATTTCTTTCACATTTTTTTGACCATTTTATTCTTCTCACCCTTTTATTTTTCTTTTAGGGTATACTCTCTTTACATCTTTTAAATTTTTTGATTTTTTAAAAATATAGAAAACCTTTGCAACAAGAAAGGTATGAACATATCACAGATCTCATCAAGTCAATCATGAAATATGACACCTATTGGTATAGGAGCATAACACTACTTCACTTGGGGATGGATTTTCCTAGTGGAAAGTCAAGAACAGCAGGTCAGATGGCCTTCTGAATGACTTTGACTGTGCTCTGGAATCTCCTTCTGCTGGTTGCTTTATTGTATGTATGACAATACCACTTATGAAGCTTAGGGCCTTCTCTTCAGGCTTCAACTCCAGCAAGTTACTATCCAATCCAAACTATGACATTACCAAGGATATAGTATGTACATGTTAAAATTAGAGTACATTAAAAAGTTGGATCAAAGTAATGTTTCAGGATTCGACCATTAACTAGCCCTTCTTTTGTTTCTGTACCATCCAGGTTCTTCAGAAAGTAAATATTGTTCCCTTGTAAGGCTTGGATAATAAAAGGTCATTTCCATAGGAAGTCAAACTTCCCATGTTTAACCTTATCCTCTCTCCTGGAATCCCATCTTAAAACTTTGTCTCCAAGGTAGAAATCTTTTGTCTTGGTTCTTTTATCAAATATTTTCTTAAGCTTCTCTTGTAATACTTGAGATCTTTGATACACTTCTTCTTTGGTCTGCTGCAGATGGATGGTCTGGTTTATTCTCCTTTGAATATAATTGGGTTCCACTTGAGCTTCCTGAAGTAATTTCATTACAGGAACTCCTAAAGATGAAGGAAATATAGCCTCCATGCCATAGACTAATTCATAAGGACTAGTTCCAATAGATTTCTTTGTAGTGAGTCTGTTTGCCCATAGTGCATTAGTAAGTTTCTTGTGCCAATTTTTCTTGTTCTCTTCTAGTAATTTCTTAATAATATTAATTAGGCTTTTATTGGAAGACTCAGCTAGACCATTACCTTGAGGGTAATAGGCCATGGAATGGCCTAAAGTGATATGGTATTTGTTACAGAAACTTATCATTTTCTTGGATTTGAAGGCAACAACATTATTAATTATGATCTTTTCAAGATAGCCAAATCTAGACAATATGTTGGTTTCTAAGAATCCTATAATAATTGTGTCATTGGCTTGTCTAGAAGGAATGGCTTCTATCTATTTGGTGAAATAGTCTGTGGTAGTTAGAATCCATTTATGTTGGCCATAAGAGGGAGGATGGATTTCTCCAATGAAGTCCAGACCCCATTGTTGGAAGGGCTTTTCAGTGGAAATTGGTCTCAGGGGTAAAGGTAATAGTTTTCTCTTGCCTTCAAAAATTTGACATTTGTGGCAAGCAGTGACAAATTTCTTGACATCAGCGAACAAGGTTGGCCAATAAAATCTAGCCCTTAGGATTTTGTCTGCAGTTGATTTCTAGTAAAGGTGTCCACCACAGTCTCCTGCATGAAATTCTTTCAGAATCTTGTCAGCTTCTTCCTTTAATAAACAATTCAATAGAATACCTTCATGATTTTTCTAAAATAAAACATTATTTAAAATACAAAATTTTAAAGATTTTATCTTTAAAAACCTTTTCTTTGTTTTGGATAACCTTGGAGGAGCCTGCAAGTTTAATAGTACATAAATTATATCAGCGTACCAGTGTGAATATAAGAAGGCCTAGCTGATTTATGAAGTCGCCATCTCTTGTTCATTATCCAGTTCATTAATATCCAGGGCTTGGCAATTTGTTTCAGTCATGAGCTTGGCCAATCCCTGTCCTTTTATAAGCTTTGTAGGTTTTATTTCAATATCATACTCTAATATAGTAGCTATCCATTTACCTCTTTTACCTTCAATTCCATCCTGGGTTAAGATGTTTTTTACAACAACATTTGGTACATAGGCTACTACATGGGAGTACAATATGTAGACTCTAAAGTCTTTAATAGCTCTTACAAGTGAATAAGCTTGTTTTTCCATGATTTTGTATTTTAATGGTGCATCCGTTAGTGTTTTACTAAAAAAGGCAATGGCTTTCTCACATCCTTGATCATCCTTTTGTAGTAAAACAACTGTTATAGTGTGTTTTGATGCAAATGAAAATATTATGAAGTCTCTATCAAACTTTGGACTTGTAAGGACTAGTGTTTTGGTCAAAGCCATTTTAATTTCTTCAAATGTTTGTTTGGCTTCTACAGTCCATTTAACCTTTGAATATTTTTTCAATATATTGTTAAGCAATCTAATTAATTCAACTAAGTTGGATATAAATCTTCTCAAAAAATTAATCTTTCTTGGGAAAGCTTGAAGTTCTTTGACATTTCTGTGGTGGGGTATTTGCAGAATTGCTTCTGTTCTGGTAGGATCAATTCTAATGCCATCTTTGGAAATGGTATGGCCTAAGAGTTTTCCTTCCTCTAGACCAAACAGGGACTTGTTAGGATTTAAAGAAATACAATATTTTCTACATTTTAAGAATACTTGTTTCAGATGATCCAAATCTTGCTGATCCAATTTAGAAAAAACAGTCAGGTCATTTAGATATATAACCAGAAAACCATGAATTTCTTTTGCAAATGCTATGTCCACTGCTCTTTGGAAGGTTTCCCCTGCATTCTTAAGCCCAAATGGAATTTTGACATACTTGAATGTTCCCCATGGTGTTGTAAAAGTAGTTTTCTCCTAATCATCAGGATGAACTAGAATCTGGTTATAGCCTGAGAACCCATCCAAAAGTGAAATCCTAGAGGCATCTACTATTCTTTGTAAAATATGATCCATCTTAGGTAAAGGGTAATTTTCCTCCAGAGAAACCTTATTTACATTTCTTAAATCAACACATAATCTGATTTCTCTCGTTTTCTTCCTAGTAGGTACCAAATTAGATACCCACTCTGAGAATCTGATGGGAGCAATTATCCCTGCTTCATACTTTCGTTTGATTTCTTTTTCAATTAAGGGAAGTAGTACAGGGTTAATCCTTCTGAGCTTTTGTTTGAATGGTTTTTGATTTTCCTTTAGAAGTATTGTATGTTGAACTATAGAGGTGTCATAAGATTTCAGGTCTTCATAGCTCTAGGCAAAGACATCCTGGAATTCTCTCATTAGTTCAACGTATTTGAGTTTTTGGTCAGAGGGCAAAGATTTAGATAATTTTACCATTTTCGGATTTTCTCCAGTTCCCAAGTTATAGTCTTCAATGTTTGCTTTTAAAGGTTCTATCTTGGGTTTTTTTGGAATATCATTGAAATCAAAGAGATCTTCCAAAGGAGTTAATCCTTTAGGCAAATGATTGTCTTTTAAATTGATAGCTTCAAATTCTCCTTCAATAATTTTATCAATATCCATTTCTTTAAGATTCTGTATTTCTTTGTTCGTAAATTTTGTTGAGTGAAGCATTTGAGTTGCACTTTCTGCTGAAATGTCTGTCTCTATCTAATTTGTTTGATCAAAGTCACTAACTGTATCTACATCTATATTGATGCTAGAAAATTCTTCCTCTAGTGTTAAGAAATTGTTAATCTGCTTATCACTGTCAAACATTTGCCAGTTCTTTAAATTGTTAGGTATGGTTGGTCTGTGTGTAATCTCAGCTGTGAATTGATGATTGGGTTCAAATGGTAATTTACAGGTGTTGGCAAACATTGCCAGGCTATGAGCTTGTAAGTTATGTTTTCTTGGGATTTTGGTGAGCTGAGTTTCTAGAAATGTATTGAGAATCTCTATCACTGTTCCTCTTTAATATCTTAACCTGGGATCATTTTTTAGAAACTTCCCTTTGATCTGTTGAATGATTAAATCAGAATCTCATAGGACAGATACCCTAATTGCCCCTAATCTTTTGACCAGTTTAAGACCCAGCAACAAAGATTCATATTCCGCCATATTATTGGTGCATTTAGAGTTTAATCTGTAGGCATGGCCTTCAACATTATCGTTTTCAAGATTGTGCACCCAAACTCCTGCTCCTGCTTCTAATTTGTTAACTGAACCATCAAATTCTAAGTGCCAAAGGATTTCATGTTCATAATTGGTGTCAGGAGTCTCAGGAATCTGTTTAATAGGGAGATCTGGTTGTTTAGTTTCTTTTGGTTTCTCTTGGGTATCTGATGTATCATTGTTTTCAAAAATTTCTTGGATTTGAACACTAGACTTTTCATCTGTAATTTCCTTTGGTTCTACTACTAAAACTTCTAATTCATTTGAGGAATTACTTTTAGCATTGTAAAGAATGAAAGAATCCATATCAGAGTGTACTGAGTAGATAGGGAAATTTTGGGGTTTCTCCTGACTACTTACCACATATTTCATTAAAGTTTCTCTGTATAGTTTCTTAGGTTGACCAAACACTGAAATAGTAGCATAAGACATGTCCAATTGTAGAGATCCTTGGAGCTTTTCTCCCCAAGATCTGGATAATAGCATGCCATACTTTGGTGGAATATCAGCTACTACTATGTCCATTAAGATGGTTTTGGCAGGGTATTGAACTAGCGATACACATAAGTCTTTGATCAATCCTAGACATCTAACCTGACTTGAATCAAAAGAGAAAAGGTCTTTGTATGGCCTGGTGATGTCTAGGTCTAGTTTCTCCATTATAGATTGAGGCACTAAGTTATGAGATGCACCAGAATCAAACATGACATTATGAAGTATTTTATCATGTATGTTCAAACTTACATAGAAAGGAGAGATTCCTCCATCTACTGTTTTTCCATTTACTTCAAGGCCAAAGATCAATTCACGTTGGTCATCAAAAACATTTACTAAGTATTCATTCACAAAAATTTGGAGTGATCTATTGATTTGGCTTCTGTAGGTATCATCTTTAGCTAATTTTGACAAGGGAACATCTATTTTTAATTTGCCTACTTTAGTCTCAAGATTAAAAGGTTTTTTAGTCTGAGTTTTTGTATTTCGGACAGTTGGATTCTCTTTTTCCGCTGTATTTTCTACGTTTCTCTCCTTCTCAGGAGTGGGGTTATGGGCTGAAGTTGTTTCCAAATCAACTTTTTGAGGTGTTGTTTCCAAATCAACTTCTGGAGATTCTTCCACGTTTCCTTTGGAAGGAATAGAATTGGAAAATTGTCTGTTATTTGGTTGATTATCAGATACATCCTCAATAACTGGGTTATTTGAATTAGGATCTATTCTGGAAAGAATATGTACAGGGGTGGTATTGATCTTACCTTTGTTAGGATGCTTTGTATATTTCTGTTTGTTGATTTCAGCGACATCAATTTTTCTGCTCCTCAGATTATATTGCTTGTGGACCTCATAAATGGCTATATCATATCCTTCCCTAAAGTCAAATGATTCACTTGACTGAGTTTGGAATTGTTTAATAATGTGAGCTTCTTGATCCTCTTGGGTCAAGAAAACTTCTTGTTCATTGTTGAGTCTTATCAAATTTATTTGAGTGTCTTCTATTGGTTCATCAGAAGTCGAGGCTTCAACATAATTTACCTAGAATGGGGGCCTAATGTTTTGGTCAGGTCCAGTCTTTCCAGTATTAGGGTTTTGGTTCTTCCTGAAATTTGGATTTCTACCAGTATTTCTCGGTTGACCATCCCAAGGGGATTTTCTCTCAATTGTTTCTACTCTATCTTCGAGCATACCCATTCCTTTAATAATAGCATCTAATTTCTATTCAAAGACTGAAGGTTCTTTTTTCAAAGGTATCCTCCTTTCAAAGGTATCCTCCTTTCAGCTCATTTAGATATCAGGTTGGCTTCAACATTGACAGCTATGCTTTGCATATCTTCTAAGGTTCGAGGAGCTCTTTCCCTAAGTTGGTATGCCATATCAGAATCAAATCTATCAGGGAATTTGATCAATGCCAAATTTGGAGGAGGTCTAAGATTTTGGGGAATAGCGTTGTAAATATTATTGAACCGAATGCAGTAATCTTGGACAGTTTCCTGTGTAACTCTTTTCAGGTTTTCATATTCTGATAAAATCTAGAGAGGATATTTTTTCTTTTCCCATCTGTCCAAGAATGTCTGATAAAGAGCTTGTAGGTCATTGATACTGTTTGCAGGGAGGGCTCTAAACCAAGTTCTAACATTTCCAGTCAAACTTTGAACAAATACCCTCATTCTAACATCGTCAGCATCAACCTCATATATTTAAAAATAGTCGGTCATTTTTTTGGTATGTTGTTGAGCTGTGTATGTGCCAGTGCCATCAAATTGGGTGATTTTACTCTAATAGTCTTGGGGCATAATGCCCTAGTTGGCAGGTAAATGCAGGGGAGTGTTTTCCATTGCAGTAGATTAGGTTGATCAACAACTGGGGTTGGTCTTGAAGTGGTAGATGGAGCGGTAGAAGGGGTAGCCTGAGGTTGGGAAGTCTGAGGTGTTGATGATGAACTTGGAGAGGCTGTAGTGATCACAAAAAGGTTTGGTGTTCATTCAGAGGTAAGCTCAGATTGAATGGAGTTCTGCAAATGTCTATCAAGATGTGAAATGACAAATTCAAGTTGTAAGTTTTCAATAAATATGAGGTCCAGAACTGTGTAGGCTAACCCAGAGTCTGAAAAGGTTACAAATAAAGGAGTTTCAAAAAACTCATCAAAGGGTTCATCCTCAAGGTAAATCCACTTCACAAGACATGATCTTGATCTGTATAGAGGCCGAGAACTAACAAAGCTTTCTTGGCTCTCTTGTCTCCTAAGAATCCTAGGAATCAGATTAGGATTTTCAAACACAGGTGGTGGATTTGGATCAGGATTAGCTCTGGTATAATGAATCCTTTATGAAGCCAGGTTTCTAGGTGTATTTTTGGTTTTTTCTCCAAATGGGTTTCAATGATACAACTTCAACAGTCTCTTTAAAAAGATTTAGATATGGGCTTTGAAGTTTATCAAAGACTTATTCGATAAGAGGAACTGATCAAGTGTTTGGAACCAAATGTCCAATCTATAAACTAGACCGGAGATAGACTGAAGCAGCATTCATTTACTTCTGCAATTGCAAAACAAGAGAATTTCAAAGGCTACCTGGCTAACTTCAAGCTCTGTCTGTAGTTTATGAAGTAAATAATAGTAACAAAGAAATTATTCAAGTCCCCAGCATGGTCACCACTATGTTATCACTCAATTTTTCTCGGAAGTTTTAAGAAGGGGAAGGGGGTCCAAGGTAACCACAAACCAATCTTTTAGATATAGATTCTAGCCAATTTATATCTAGAGAGGGCTCTCTCTTTAAGTTTAGCTTTGTTTTGAAAGATATTACGCTAGTTATGAAGTTTAGGAGTTTTGTTTGAGTTTGGGTGGTGGGATTCAATAACAGAGGGGTAGGATTGACTAGTTTAGGCCATTGGACTAATGGACTCAAAGAAGATGGCTTAACTGGATTAGGTTTCTCAACAAGGGATGGTTTTACAAATCAAGATGGTCAAATAGGGAGAAAATAAAGATTTGGAATAAATGAAATGGTTTCTTAATGGGTGAAGAGCAGTTAAGAATCTTTCAACCTATTTGAAAAAAGGAACTTGAATTAATAACCAATAAAGAGCAGTTAAGTATTCTTTAGTTAATAATTAAAGTGAATTAACTAGAAAACATGAGCAATTAAGGTTTCACTGTTTATTCTAATTCAGAAGAAAACATAATAACGTTTGAAAATAGAGTGTAATCAAGCATATTCCAAATTACTCTTTTTCATTTATCATTCAGATATGAAACATAGATGATATTTGAAACAAGGAAAACATTAAAACACAAGGTATAGAGGACTTATTGATCCAGTGTTTGATTCGAGAAATCTGTGGAAAGTCCTTTGCATCAATTCTTTATCGAGCAAGCCATACAAAATTTTGGTCCAATCAGCACTTTATTCCAAAATAATCAATATTACAGCAATGTCTAGGAATCCACCCTCAATACTCCAATTGAGGGGGTATTTATACAAAAAAATTTACAAAAAATATCTCGTAATAGAGTGAGATATATTCTAGGATGACTAAGAATAAGTTACAAGAAAATAGAGACAACTAGTCTCGAAGATAGGAGAAAGGTAAATTGATGTTGTGCTGTTCCTTTTCTCGCCGAGTGTGCTGGAGGCAGGCCCTATGATTTGGCTTGTTGCTGCGTTTTTCAGTAAATCTATGTTGGCTTCCCTGTTTTCACTGATACTCTTTACCTGTTCTGATACACTTCGACCTGTTTGATCCCTGTTCATCTTTGTTCATCTTATCATGGTGAATAGCCCAAAATGTTCATTTTACTCAGGATAAATTTAAAAAATTTCTAACATGTCTTCCCACCATTTTTGCTGTAGCAATTTGTGCTTCTGAAGTTTCCTCAAGGTCTCATCAGTTTCTATATATCTCAAAAAGGTAGGCTGGATTGGGAACAAGTGCTTTATCTCATTCTCAACATAGAATAAGTTCTCTAAGCTATCATAGATAACTTGGCCTGTGGGGAGTGCTTTTATTCCTGATGCACTTGTTGATGAACTAGCTTGATTGCCAGCATATTTATTCAATTTATCTACATAATCTATATGCTTCATTAATCTGTCATTAATCACCAAAGGACTTGGTAGCCCTTTATTCTGCAAAATAGTGAACTTTTCCATAAAAGAATTAATTTCCACCTGCATATCTTGACATCTTCTCTCTAAATTATGCATCAAGGTTTTCTTAGTTAGCACCCTTTTGATTTTCAAAATAGTTTCTGTCCTGTCCGAGATGCCAAGTTCTTTCAGTTGTTCCTTATTTCTATTATTCAAAAAGTGTATAAGCCGGTTGGCTTCATCTGGAATTTGTCCTAACAAAGCTCTTGTTTTTTGAATTTCTCCCTATGCTGCTTTCACTAGATCAATCTGTTCAAAGATCACTTGGATGGATGGCCAAACATCATTTATAGATTGAGTGATGTTGGCCCAAAGGATTTTCTTGATATTTGCCAGAGGCTTGTCAAAAGTGAGATCTTTTTCTAATGATTTCAATTTATTTTCTAATGCTTTAATCTCCCTTGTTTTTCTACAATGTTTATCTTTGAGAGATCATAATTTCTTTCCATTTTAGCCAACTGTTCTTTTACCTGTTTTAATTATGAAACTTGTAGTCTCATGTCTTCCATTACCTTTACCATCTCTTCTGTACTCAAATTGGCGCTTCTACCCTGTCCTGTTCCTGTTGTCGCTGTACCTGTGACCACCTCTACTTTGGTTGCTGGGATGTTTGGGGCTAAGACAGTCCCAAGTGTAGAGGGGACTTCTGTTGAGACTATTGATATTACTTCAGGAGGCTGAGAGGTCGACTCTCCTTGCTTGTCCTTCAATGCATTTTCTAACACCTTATCTGTGTCATTCAATCTTTCATTGAGTTTCAAGAGTAGGTCCATCATCTCTTCTTCAGATTTCTGTTTTATAATCTCAATAGTCTGTAGATGCCTTGAAGGAGGTAGCTTTAGCTGTTTCCTCAGGGACGCAATGTCTTCTTCTTTCTTCTTGATTAGTGCTTCTACACCTTTTACATCTTTGGGATCATGTATCAATCCAATGATGATTTCTTCTAATGATTTTATTCTGTTATCTTTGGCTAGGGAGGAGGATTTCTCCAAGTGTAGTTGGGAAGTTGTATTATCCAAGGAATTTTGTAGCTTGGGGGCCATCATTGCTTTACTAGCCAATGTGGAATAGACCATTTCTCCAGTTTGCTTGTGAAGTTCAATTTGATCCATAGGATGAATATCCTTGGTCAAGACTTCCAAGTTTGTTATGATATAATCTGTTGCTGACTGAGTTTGTTGCACCTTTGGCTTGAAGTAACTCATTATCATCTTGCCTTCTTTAATGTCATAAGCTGACATTAGTCTTTGCTGATTTGTGGGGGCCATTTTTAAATATTGATTGTACATTTGAAGCCTCATTGAGTAATTCCTTGCCTTTATTTCTATGAATGTCTTCTTGATATCTAAGGCCTGTTTGCTTTGTGGCCTGAAGGATGATACTTCTGCACTCTGTTGTCTTTCTAGGTCTTGCCTCTGTGAGATAGTGGATGTTCCTCCCAATGGAAAAGTTTGCTGGCTAACAATTCCTTCTTCTCTTTAGCTGTCTGTAGTCTCTTCAACTATTTCCTCTTCTGAAAGAGGGTTCAATCTTTGCCTTTTTGTCCCGGGCTATCTTGTAGGTCCACTAGTAAGGGTAGTAGTTTCCCTGTCCCTCTTTTTATTTCTTTCCTCATTTAGAGGAGTTTTCAAAACTGGGGTTTCTTCTACATTGGTTTGAGCTAGAGGGGTCAGCACTTGACCCTATTCTTTGGAAATTTCAGGGTGATTTGACATTATAGGCTGTTCTGTGGTCTCTACTTCCTTGCCTTTGGATGTTCTTGTGGCTGGAATGTTGATTTCCTTTGGAGGCTGTTGAGAGGTTCCAACAGTGGATGCACTAATTGTTGATTTTTGAGATAACTTGAATGGTACTTGCCCAAAAGAATCCAGGTCAAGGGTTTTCTTAAGATCTCTCATAACATTTTCTATATTGACCTGCTCACTAACATCTTCTACTAGGGTCCCCTCTATCCATTCATCCAAGTTTGCAAACTGCTCAATTTCTGGGATCCTATGGTGAATATATGGGGATAACCTGTTCTTCATCTTTTTGTCACATATAAAACTGTTGGGGTCATATGGTACCCACCTAAAACTCTTTTGTAGTCTAAAGTGATCTTCTAAAAATTTTTCAGCTTCTTTCCATGCATCCCTAGTGTTGATGACGAAAGAGCCTAGCTGGTTCTTAATTCTTAGCTGAGCTTTCTTCTTGGCACCAGAAAAATGGACTAAATCTGCATTTATGATCTACCTGAAATACTCCAATGCAAATAATCTCATGGGAACATTATTGGGTAACTTAAAAGGGAAAATTTCACACCCATACATCCTAATTTCTGTGTGATTTCTATATAGGTACCAGTCACCTATCCTGTACTGCTTAAAGAGCTGGAGAATCTTCTTCATGTCACCATTGATCCTAGGAGGGGAAACTCCTGCCAACAGAGTGGTTGCTGGATGTACAAATATGTCAATGAAATTACTATAAGTGTAAGGGGACTCACTGGTATTATGAAAGATTGGACTCCAAAAGATAACAGACCTTGGATTTCTTTTGGTGTCAAGTTTCTTGATAGGGAAAGGAAAGTTATGTGACTGATAATATAACATAAGATGGTATATGAAAGAGGTGTATTTGAAGACTTCCTCCATTTCCAAATTCAGGAATTGGTCATGGATTCTATTGGCAATATAGGAGGCATAGTCATATCTGACAGTAGAGGGCTGTCCTGGAGTAAAGATTGATAGTAACACTAGGATGATAGCATCAACATATTCACTTCAGTTAAATCCCATAATCAGGGATATCATATCAACAATGAGTCTTCCAGTTTTAGTGAAGCAAGTTTGCAGATAAGGAGGTGGACCTTTGGGCTGGTGCTTTGGTAACATGAAGGTTTGAGCGATACGACTCACTTCTGATTTGGATAACTGAGATGCTTTTTTAAGTAAATATGCCATGGAAATAGGAGTGAGGGGCTGACTGGAGTGGAATTGCAACATTTCATTAATGGATTGAGTAGTTATGGGAAAAATGACTGTTTGGCTTTGGGAGATAACAGCTCTATGGTTAGGATCATAATTAGCACAACATTAATGAATTATGTCTGAAAAACATGGACTGAGGGGAGGTAATACATGGGAAGGTTAGATTCCCAGAGTCCAAAAATGTCAGACTTATTCAGATAACTATCTCTGGCTTGGCAAAAAACTTGAGGATGGTTTTTATCACCAGATAGGTCTTTTATCTGAAAATCTTTATCGGCCAGAGGTAGATAATCAAAGTCTTTGTGGAGAGCGTTCATGGGTGCTACATTTAGGGATATAGGGGTTTCCATATTTGGTTCTTGTGGATTCAAAAATGGAATTGGGGGAATTCTGTGGAAAATAGGCAAGACAGCAGGTTGAGGACCTTATATGGCGAACACAGACTTGGATTAGAGCTGAATTTGGCCCTTTCTTGTAGAATTTTTAGTAGAAAACCAAAATTATAGGGTTTGATTGTAAATTGGATAGATACCTGTATCAAGGAAGTGAACACTACCAAGACGGAAGGATAACGGGTTCCGGGCTGCATTGCTGTAAGTTTCTTAACCGGGTGGTGGTATGAAAGCTCGAACAGTTGACTTGGACATTGTTTTGCATGGGAGCACAGGTCGCAGTGTATAACAGTGAAAATGACATTTTCTTCATTTTATTTAACAAAATGAAGGTTGGCGGGGATTTTTGGATTATCGAGTGACTGAAGTAGGCGGGGAAATGATGTTTTTTCGTTTGTGGAGGGCGGTAAGTGGTACGCGCTTGCACCGGTTTTGGATTTAAGCGGTATCGGGTGAAGGCAAGCGATCACATCGAATGCATGACGCGTGGCCGAGGTACAGGTGGAAAACTTCCTGGTGATTGCAAGTTAAAGCGCAGTCACCAGAGGGGCCACGATATTGATATCGACCGTTGGATGATGAAGGAATGATTGGACAGCGGTCGGGGAGTGGGGTATGATGGGTCTTTACTGCGGCAGGCCTGGTTTATTTAATAATATTTTAATCATACCGGGGTCAATGCGGTTGGTCAGGGGGTGGTTCTTAATTAACCTTGCAGGTTAATTAATTCCAATTTGTGGGGCAAGCAATTTTGGTTATTAACAAATTTTTGGTAAATCCATTAATCCCTTTTAACTAGGTTTATGGTTATAATTAACCGGGTCAGGGTATATAATAATTTGGGAATTTGTATATAATTAAATAATACAGGAAGGGGAATGTTTTTTCAGGATTTATATAATATTAGTTAGGAATTAATATGAATAATGAAATAAAAGTGCTAAGTTAAAGCATTTCGGATATACATTTATACTTAGGCTTAAAGTGGAAGAAGGGGTTTTTTAGGTGATATTGTTTATTGTTCCTAAGTAAAATAGGATTTTGCTTAGGAAAAACTTTAAGAAATCAAATGTATGGTTTATGGATGATTCTAAGTACTTAGGCTTTTTAGATTATTGAGCCAAGGGTTTGGTCCCTCCAGAAGTCAGAGAAATGCTCTGAGCCCCTTTAATTCTCAAAGACCTTAATACTTTAGGGGGAATTAGTGAAATCTTTAGGGAAAACTGTGAATGGAAGTTAGTTATTTGATCTTGTCTTGCTTGAACTGCATCAAGTGTAATGTTTGCTTTGCACTTGTGATAAAATTAAAATTAACACATTTAGAGACATTATCCATCACAAGTGATTCTGCAACACCATCTACCTACCCTACTTACTTTAGCCTGGCATACTTTCTTCTTTATTTGGGTGCACTTAGACTAGCAAACCCTTATGAAGCTTCTTTTTCTTTTACATGGCAAGCCTACCTAAGTTTGCACTTATTACATCCAAGGGCTTAGATTACACTGTTGAGCTCATTTTTATTTACTCTACCTATCTACTTATCTGCCAAGATTACACTGTTTGGCCAGATATTTATTCTCTATTCTATAGCATGAAATTGAAAAATGAATGAGCCAAGTTTAAGCTATTTGGTTATTCATGAATTGTGGCATAAGTGGCAAACTGCACACAATTGTTTATTTATAGAAAATGAAAAAGTAGTGGCATTTAGACTTGCACACTTTCTTGGGTTTTATTTGTTTGGGGTTCATTTCTTTCACATTTTTTTGACCATTTTATTCTTCTCACCCTTTGATTTTTCTTTTAGGGTATATCCTCTTTACATTTTTAAAATTTTTTGATTTTTTGAAAATATGGAAAACCTTTGCAACAAGAAAGGTATGAACATATCACAGAGCTCATCAAGTCAATCATGAAATATGACACCTATTGGTATAGGAGCATAACAGGAGATCTGCGAGATCGATTTTGGTGGTGAAAGAAGCTGGCAAGCAGTTAAAAGATAGGGATCGAGAAATTTAATGGTCAGAGTTTTGAGTTGTGGAAACTCAAGATGGAGGATCTGTTGGTGGATAAAGATCAGTGGATCGCAGTAAATCCAGGTACTAAACCAACGGGAGTGTTCGATGAAGAATGAAAGAAGTTGGATTGGAAGGAAAAGAGCATAATACGATTTTGTATCTCAGATTCAATACTGTTGAATGTATTAGGGGAAGCTACGACGAAGGTTTTGTGGGACAAGTTAGGGACTTTGTACCAATCTAAGTCTCTCGTGAATAAACTGTTCCTGCGGAAAAAGCTATATAACCTGAAGATGAAAGATGGAGACTCGGTGACAGAGCATCTGAATGCATTTAATACTATGGTAAGTCAGTTACCATCTGCTGAAATTAAAATTTCAGATGAAGATAAGTGCATTAGTTTGTTGTATTCTCTACCAAATTCGTGGGATAGTCTGGTTATTGCAATAGGTAGCAATGCAACTGCCTTGCAGTTTGATGAAATAGACTCAGCGTTGCTGATGGAGGAGATGAGATGAAAAAATATGGAGAGCCAGAATGGTGATGCCTTGTCTATATGATAACAGTCCCAAAACAGAAACAAAAATAAGTCATTGAGTGGGAGATCTAAATCTAGAGGGAGTTCTAAATCTCCAGGAAAACCTGTAAAGGTGGTGTGCTGGAAATGCGGAAAGGAAGGCCACTTCAAAAGGGACTGTAAATCTAAAGCTCTTTATAAAGGAAAGGGATCTGATGATGCTCCTTCTGTAGAGGAAAAAAGCACCTCAGATGAAGGTAGGGATGTGTACTTGGCTTCTTCAACTACACATGTAGATCATGAGGCATGGTTGATTGACTCAGGTGCATCCTTTCAGTTCACTCCCCATAGAGAGTGGTTCTGCGAGTATGAGAAATACGATGGTGGTGATGTCTTCTTGGGGGATGATAGGAAGGCTAGAATCATTAGTCGCAGAAAAGTAAAGTTGAAGTTGCAAGGTGGAAGGGTTAGAACACTTCCGAGTGTTCTGCATATTCCTGCATTGGCTAGAAATCTAATTTTTGTAAGCAAGTTGGATGATGCAGGTGTAACAACAATGTTCGAGAAGGATACCTACAAAATGGTTTGGGGAGCATTGGTATTGATGCAGAGAGTTCGAATTGGAACTCTATACAAGCTACAAGGTAGCACTGTTATTGATGGGTGCAATAGTTCTTTGGTTCCTGAAAGTGGAGCATAAAATCTAGTGGTCTCTGGAGAGAGGACCATGTTATGGCATGAAAGGCTTGGACATATTGGAGAGAAAGGCCTTCAAATACTTCATGGTAAAGGTATGGTAGAAGGTATGAGTACTAGCTCTCTAGATTTTGATTTCTATGAAAATTGTGTGTATGGGAAGAAGAATCGGGTGAGTTTCCCCTCTAGTAGTAAGAGGGCGAAATATATATTAGAACTTGTGCACAATGATGTGTTTGGACCTATGAATGTTCCATCACTGGGTAAGTCTGTGTACTATGTATCATTTATAGATGACTTCTCAAAGAATACATGGATATATTTCCTTAAGAAGAAATCTGAAGCCTTTGACAGGTTTAAAGAATTTAA
>APFE030374438.1:29440-107775 GCA_000404065.3 Pinus taeda
ACTATGTATCATTTATAGATGACTTCTCAAAGAATACATGGATATATTTCCTTAAGAAGAAATCTGAAGCCTTTGACAGGTTTAAAGAATTTAAAGCTCTCGTGGAAAATCAGACAGAGAAGAAGATAAAGGTGTTGAGGACAGATAATGGTGGAGAGATTTGCAACAAGGAATTTGAAGAATTTTGTAAGAAGTGTGGTATAGCATGATAGAAGACTACTCCATATACACCTCAGCAAAATGGAGTTGAAGAAAGAATGAATAAGACGTTGATGGAAAGGGTAAGAAGCATGCTCAGTGGTGCTGGGTTAGGACAAGAATTCTGGGCAGAGGTGGTGGATATTCAATGTTACCTGGTCAATAGGTCACCTTCATTAGCGTTGGAGGATAAGACTCAACAAGTGGTATGGACTGGTAAGAAACCCTTTCTTTCACATCTGAGGGTATTTGGATGTGATGCACATGTACATGTTCCAAAGGAGAAATGAACCAAGGTGGATAGTAAATCTGAAAAGTGCATCTTTATTGGGTATAAGGATGGTTTAAAGGGTTATAAGCTTTGGAACCCAGTCACAAGGAAGGTTGTGTACTGCCGAGATGTGGTGTTCAGAGAGGTAAAATATGTTATTAAACATGAAGTCCAACCAAAGGAACTTGAGAAGATAGAGTTTGAGCTTAAGGAGGAAGAATCAAACTCTACAACAGAGCAGGAATCAGAAGATGAAGAGCTACAAACTCCAGGTGCGAGAAGATCAGTTCAAAAAAGAAGGCAGCCAGAAAGGTATAGTCCATCTGCTTGCTGTTCAAATTTTGCTTTATTTATTACTAATGATGATCCCAGAACTGTGAAGGAAGCAGTAGATTCAGAGGATGGAAAACTCTGGAAAGAGGTCATCGTTGATGAAATGGCATCTTTGCACAAAAATGAGGCTTGAGATGTAGTGGAGTTGCCGGTTGGAAGGAAACCCAATGGAAGCAAATGGGTGTTCAATAAGAAGACAAATGTAGAAGAAAATTTGGAGAAATACAAAGCTCGGCTGGTAGCAAAAGGTTATTCCTAGGTGTTGGGAATTGATTTTGGTGATATTTTTTCTCATGTTGCCAAGGTAACTTCTATTAGGTTACTTTTATCTGTTGCTGCTGCATTTGATTTTGAGGTAGAACAGATGGATGTGAAGACAACATTTCTTCATGGGGATCTGGAAGAGGAGCTCTACATCAAGCAACTTGAAGGCTTTGTGGTGAAGGGTAAGAAAGAGCTGGTATGCAAGTTAAAGAAGTCTCTGTACGGGTTAAAATAGTCACCAAGGATGTGGTATCAGAAATTTGATATATTTATAAGGGGACTTGGCTTCACCAGAAGCAAAGCAGATCACTGTGTGTATTTTAAATTAATTAGTGACCGTGTTATTTGTCTGGTCTTGTATGTGGATGATATGTTGTTTGTTTGAAATGACAAAGAACTTATCCGGGATTTGAAGACCCAATTGTCCTCCAAATTCGACGTGAAAGATATTGGTGCTGCAAAATATATTTTAGGCATGGAAATTAAAAGAGATCGGGAAAAGAGGAAGCTTTAGTTAAACCAGAGGAAGTATGTTGAGACAATACCACAGAGGTTTAATATGTAGGATAATAAACCGGTGAAGGTTCCTATTTTTGTAGGTGTGAGGTTATCTGCTGAACAGTGTCCCAAGACACAAGAAGAGGAAGAGGACATGTCTCATGTTCCATATGCAAGTGCAATCAATAGCCTGATGTATGCAATGGTCTGTACTAGACCAAACATTGCACCTGCAATGGGAGTATTGAGTAGGTTTATATCAAAACTAGGGAAGGAGCACTAGACAACAGTGAAGCAAGTTTTTAGGTATTTGTGTGGCTCTAGTGATTATGGTTTGTGCTACCAAGGAAGACCTGGATTGGATAGAATGTTGGATATTCGTGGCTTTGTTGATGTAGACTGGGCTAGAGATCTGGATCAGAGAAGATCTACAAGTGGGTATGTGTTTAATCTATTTGGAGGTGCAGTCAGTTGGGTGATTAAGAAATAATCTGTAGTGACACTATCAACTACATAGGCAAAATACATGGCAACCACTCATGCAAGCAAGGAAGCAGTTTGGTTGCAGAGATTGTGTTCAAGTATGGGGTTAGTACAGGGAGCTATAAGGATAGATTGTGATAGCGAAAAGTGCAATTTTCTTGGCAAAGAACCTTGCATATCATTCAAAGACAAAGCACATTAATTTTCAGTATCACTTTGTGAGGGATATGATAGAAGACAAAAAGGTGTTGCTGGTAAAGGTGGACACTTTGAAGAATACTGTAGATGCATTGACAAAATCTGTGAGCTTTGAGAATTTCTCTTGGTGTAGATAAACAATGGGTGTTTCCGGGCTGGAAAAATGACTAAGCTCTCCTGGGGCCCCCTGTGGAAAGAAAACAACAAATGCAAGAATGTAGGGTTGTGTTATATTCTTTCCACGAATAACCTAAGTAGTGTACTGGGGCGTTAGAGTGGGGGCAGAGCCCCCCTTTATTGTACCAATTGCGCAGCGGGGGGCGAGTAGGCCCCCTCTATGGGGTTCGGGGCAGTGCCCCGGGAAATTTTTTTTTTGGACCCTATATTAGGTTGGGCGGACCTACCTATAGTTTTTCGGTCCATGGTTTTGGATGTAATAGTTTTCGGCCCATGGTATTGGATGCTTTGACATGTATAAATATGTATTGTAACATTGAAAAGAATATAATGAAAAATCAAGCTGGTAGTCCCGGTTTTGGGATCCAAGGGAAAATCTCTGTGTATATGTGTTTTATGTGTTATGCTCTCGCATTGTTTTTTTCTTTCTGTGTTTTAGAATTCGTATGCAGGTAATTTTTGTACGGGGTTAAAATCTACACTTTCCACAACTTGTGGACCACTCGTGGTTCCTGTTCCCCCCTTTGGTTGTCAGCTTCACAACTCAACCGACCGTCCCCGCCACCTGTTCCTATCTTGTATTCTCACAAAAACTCAAAACAAAGGCCCCAACAACATGCCTAACATGCCTTGGAACTGTCTAGCATGTGTTAGCACTTCTTGGAATTTCCTGGCACATGTTGGCCTCCCTAGTTGTCATGCCCTTATAGATAGCCTTACCTTTTTTTGTGACTTGGGAAACCAACCAAGTCATTGTAAAAATAATGTTGTTCCTAACCCTGACACTCCCCAACATTCCTTGGCATGCATTCGCACTATTTGGCATATGTTGTCACGCATTTTCATTCCTTAGCATGCCCTGACACTCCTTAGCTATGATGCCTTCACAACTACCCTTACATTTTTTGCAACATGGGAACTAAACCAAATCCTACCTCAACTATAACAACAACTTGACCAAGTTACAATTACTACAACTAGACTATGCTTTGTTCACCTAAGAACTTCCTATAACTCATCATAGGCTACTCATGTTGAATATCAACTCATAAAACTTAACAAGTTACAAATACAAGGCTCACATACAACTGTGGTCTCAAAACAACTAAGAAACAAAGTTTACATCTTGACATGCCATAACATTTGGCATACCTAACAATCCCTTGGCTCTATGTAGCACGTGTTCGCATCCCTTGCATTTCTTGGCATGCTTTGACACTCCCTAGCATTCCATGACACTTATCACACCTCGTACTCGCTAACACTCTTTATCACACTCTTATTCATTCATTTCCATACATTTGAAACTAGTGCTCCCTTGTTTTTCCCTTGAACTTGGCCTAACACTCCTTAGCATGTGTTGGAAGAACACCCTGGCACCTAGAACTTCTTGGCATGCCTTAGCACTTGGCATGTCTTGGCATGCCTAAAATGACTTGGAACCGTCTAGCATGTGTTAGTACTTCCTGTCATTCCCTAGAACACCTTGGCACTACCTAGCTATCATGCCCTCATAGATAACTTTACTTTTTTTGCGACTTAGGAAACTAACCAAGTCATTAACAAAAAAATGTTATGCCCAACCCAAATTTTCCCTTTGTCTGAAACTACTTTGTACATTCCTTATCACAACCATAGGCTTGCATCCTACAAGTCATATTCTAAACTTCTCCTAACACACTTCATCCTTGGGACACCTGAAATTCACTGACACTCCTTGGCACACACTCTTATTCATTCATTTAAAAGCATTTTGACCTACCTTTTCACTCCCTCCTTAGCACACCTGAAACTCACTGATACTTCATTTCCATGCATTTGAAATGAGTGCTCCCTTGTGTTTACTCGGCACTTGCCCCTCACACTCCCTAACATGCATTCACGCCATGCCTTGGCACCTGACACATCCCGGCATGCCTATCATGCCTTAGAACTATCTAGCATGTGTTAGTACTTCACTTGTAAATAAATAAAAACATCATTTCATTAACATAGACAACTGATTATTTAAGTTGTGCAAGCTATGTCAATTAAGAAATCAACAAGTTTTCTTTTTTTGGTCCTTAGAAATGACCGTTCTGTTATGTTGGATAGTTACATCAGATTGAAGATATGTCACGGACTATGCTGCATAACATGAATTTGTATGGGTAGGAGTAAGAGAATTTTGCTCCAATTTACACTGCTCCACAAACCCATCCAATCATAGCATCATTTCAGTCATTTGTTTCTCTAGAATATGGTTATGAATTAACTCAAGCGTCCAAGTTTTCGAATTTCCAAGACTTGAGGTTTCCTTTCTTAAGAGTTAATCCAAACACCTACAGATATATTATCTCAATTGTTATCTTTCTAGCATGTACTCCTACAACATGTAGCCAAATCACATCTCAAAAAAGCCATCAATATTAGAGTTACCAAATCATAAAAACCTTTAGTCATGATATCAAATACTACTGCTTCCTTCCTCTAAGATCAACATTCCTTTACTTGGTTTATTTTCACATAATACTTAGAGTTCCCTTTTCCACGCTCTTCAGCTTACAAACATCAATCAATATGTTCTTAAAACGAATCAATCAACAAACTTCAACATCATATCCATCAAGGTCTTTGCATCTCCCTATGAAGTTGTCATGGCTCATTTTCATTTTTCAATAGACCATATTGAATGTTGATTAATATCACTAGGTTTTATGCACAACCGTCATGCTTTTATACATCGAGTACCCATACGGAAGAGTCCTTATTTCATCTAGTATTTAACCAAGACATACCATGCACATGAGTCCTTATGCACATCTAGTATTTAACCAAGATATACCATGACAAGATATAGGCCATAACTCCCATATATGATGTGGAAAACCTCATAATGGAACCCTTATCCTAGATGGAGGCCTAAAATCCCTCAAAGAAGGTTTATATTGTTCTTTATGGTCTTTTTCATGCAGTGTAAGCCAAATAAGTTTCTTTTTGGGCTTCAGGACATTGCTTTCATCCCTTTTCCATGGTACAAGCCGAAGACCCTTCTTACTATGTGAAACATATTAATGTCACTAAAGATCCCCCATAGAGGCCTAAGATCCCCTATAGAGGTCATGTGTGGTTCTTTGAGAACTACTTCACAAAGCTTAATCATCAAAGATTCAAATAAGGCATAAGCCCCTTATGTTTCTATTTTTACAAATCCTACACTTGTAAGCATCATATTTGATTTGAAAGCCTCCTAATTTAATTAAGGTCCAATGATGAGGCTCCAAGACCCAATCGTGGTGTGTAAAACCTTTGAATGGTAGACACATCCCTCCTAGAGGCCAAAAAATGAATTTCCCTTAGAGAATATAATTAATGTGGTGATTTGAAACCGTTTTAACAACCACTGATTATTTAGGACTTAAGTCCCTTTTTTTAATTTCCTTCCTTGGCCATAGTAAAGGTCATGAGACCCATTCTTATTATGCGAAACACACTGAATGGCTATATTCCCAACTAGAGGTCTTGTTGATGGCAATTGAGCATGACAAAGATTAATTTAGGGACTAAGGTCCTTGTTTTTCTCTCGTAACCATAACATAGACACTAACTCCCATATGTAGTGAGAAATACCTCATATAGTGCCCATATCCCGACTTAAGACCAAATATCCATTAAAGAAGATTTATGTGATTTTTAAGTCTAACTCATAACCCTTGATACTAAAAAGCTTCTTATAAGACGTAATGCCCTTATTTACCTCCCCTACTCATGATACATTCCTTGAGTCCTATACATGGTATGAAAAATTCCTAGTAAAATTGATATCCTATACCCTAAGATTATTTAAAAAATATCTATTTTATTTTTCAATGCCAAATTCATAATCTTTAAACCTAAGACACTTCATTTCAGAAATAAAAACCTTTTTTCCTTTCCCTCACATTAATTTTTATCATACTAATTCTTATTATGCCCTTCACTCGTACTAATTCTTATTATACAAAGAATATTAATGGTTACATATTCCTAGTCTACGACCCATTGGTAAAGGCCTTGAGAACTATCAGTGTGCAAAATCCCGGTGATCGGAAAATGAGGGAAAGGAGGGCAGCAACAGCACCAATGAGGTTCAACGTTTCACAAAAATCTTGTTGTTCAAGAAAGGAGGGAAATGAGGGAAACAATGGCGCCAATGTGGTTCGTCGTTTCACAAAAATCCTATTGATTGGCAAGGGGGGGAAATGAGGGTAGCAACGACGCCAATGAGGTTCTGCGTTTCACAGGAGGAGTGTGGGCGCGTGTAGGAATAGGAGACCGAGGCCGAGGCACTGGTGCAGGAGTGTCAAGTTACCACCACTGTCACTACTACCATAGATATTGAAGATGAGCGTGAGGTGGTCCATCATGAGAATGCAAAGTCTCCAAAACCTCAGACGAACGATAACTCCTCCATTGTCAGTAGCTGGTATACCAAAGACTCAGATTTGGCCATGACTATTTCAAGGACTCGGAAGGATTTGGAGTAGTGGTCCAAGATCTGTATGAATACTTTTTAAAGCTGTCAGAGATCGTAATGAGGTGTCCAGGCTTTTAGAGACCCACTTCCAGTCCACCATTGAGAAACCCATGGGCACTTTATTTAACTCTCTCTCAATCGATCACAAGTTGTAGTTTTAGTGTAATTTTATTGTAGTTATGATGGTTTGTTGAATCCCATTTGGGTTTCATTCTGATGAGAAGTTGAAAATGAAAAAACCATTTTCCAGGCAATCTTGGCCCAAATTTGGTAAAACAAATCTATGATTTCATCTATCTATGGAAGACAATTCAAGTTTTTTTTTTTGGTCCACCCACAGAAACAGAAAACCACTTTGACCATGGCTGGTCTCTTTGAAAGGAAAAGATAGCGATTGAGGTCAGTGGTGCACTTCCATTAGATATCGATGTGAATTTTTCCAAAAACAATGTAGGTAGGTAGGTAGAGTTTGATGCCATCAGCCTTTACCTATTTTATTGTTCTCAGCAGAATCCCTTTGAAACATAAATTCTTGTATCTTTGCACACAAATAGCTTCTGTCATGAGGCGCATTTTGTCAAGAAGGATTCGGTATGACATATACTCATTTTAAGCTTCTGATATTAGTTCTGTAGAACCAAGTAGTTCTTGTATCCTTTCAATTCTCTCTTCCCGTTGTGGTTAGGAGTGAGAGACAATCAACATCTTCAAGTCAATGCTTATCACCACCAAGGTTGTGGGTTTTCCATGGCATTTGAATTCCAGACATTAGCATTGAGCAATATTTGGAGATAATTTTTAAGTATATGCATTTTAGTCCCTTTGTGTTTGTAGTTGTATATGGGTATATCGACCGCTTGTTTCAACTCAACTCAGGGTTTTGGATTACCTCCCAGAATGTACATAGACTTCCAATAACTAGTGTGATGGTTGTTGCCAAGTTTCTTGATGATATTTGAGTATCTTAGACTTGGTTATCCATTAATATTCTATTGGTGGTAATACTTCCAATTTTTTTATCCCTCTTTCCTTATTTTCAGGAAATCAAAGAAATCAAAAGTATAAAAATCTGTTCCATATTTTTAGGAAATCAGAGAAATCAAAAGTATAAAAATCGTGACTCTATTTTTTAGGATTTTTTCAAAGATCTAAAAAATGATAAAATTGAAAAACGATTAGGGAGTGTTTGAAATCCTCCATAGATTTTAACTTCCTTGAAATGTAATGAAGGTGCCTTGTTCCATATTTATGTTTACAATCATTTCCTGTTTCTCTCTGGCTCAATGTTGTACTTGTGTTAGTGGTGAATATGAGTTAGTGTTTCTCTGATGAATTTTGATTGAATCTCTAGTTAATACCCAGCATTAACTTCAAAATAATGTCATTCTGTAGTGGAGGTAGAGTGGGTTGTTAGCTTGAAGAATATTTGTACCAATACTTTCGTTCAACATCTGTTAGGAAAATGAAAATTGTTTCATAATGGAAACCCATGTTAAAATTCAATACTGTAATTCATTAGAGATCCCTAGCTAAAGAAAATGACCTGTAAATGAGACCTTAAATATCAATGTTACTGGAGACCTTGAAATGAAGAATAAATGACTTAAATGAGCCCTTTAGTATATTACTTTTGTTTTCCTCATATTTTTTCCCTGTATCTTTCGCACAAGACTTTTTCTTTACTATTGGTATCTGAGTAAGGTTGTTTTATATTTCAGTCAAATCTAAACTTTAGCATTTTGTTCAACCCATGAAGCTATGGGTTGAGCACCTTTCATGGAGGAAAAAAACATAGTGAGCCAGGGTTTCTAATCCTCTACAATCTCATAGCTTTGGACATGTTTTACAGTTTTATTACTTTATAAATTATGCAAGTGATATGCTTAATGCTTCTAAGCTCTAGCACAAAAGCCTTTGTTGTCAATGTTTAACATATCTATAGAATTGTCATCTTCTTTTTAGCACAAGCTTCAAATTTCAAAATTTTAATGTTTTCTATCAACCTATTGATTTCAGAGGACTTCGTTTTGTTTATGGACAGGAACTACAATAATGTGTATTATGCAAAATTAGATGGAAAAAGATTCATGATATGCAGTGGGTAATTAAAAGTGGAAGACCTATTAGAAGAAAAAAAGTGAATTTTATGCGCGACGAACTCCTTATGAAGCTGCAACTATTGATGAGTTAGAGGTTGAAACTGATGCAAGAAGCAAGGATGGCTATGTGACAAGTGATTCATTAGAAGCAGATCTTTTGTGGCAATTCAAGGTACCAAATGTGGCTGTGCTGACCCTCATGGAACATGTCTCACTAATCAAAAAGCTATCGTGGAGGATGCAGATATTCCCGAGCAAAGGTAACTTGGCTTTGTGCCTATTGTTCTGATTATTTTTTAACATTGGAGGATGAAATCCATAGTTAACTTGACAGTATTTAAACTAGAAAATACTGGCATGTTATCGAAAGGATAGAGCTAAGAAAACTATTACAATTTTCTTTATGGCATAATGATTTAAAGTTCCTCTTCTCTAGCAATTTTGTCTCAAATGTGCAAGCCAAGTTGAGACTCTTGTTGTCTGCAAAATGCATCAAATTAAAATTGAAAATGGATATTAAACAATTTAAATATTTTTTGTAGAATTCCAGGCCAAGCTCAAGACCCTCTTGGAGCTATTAAGCTTGAACATAAGTCATCTAATAAGCTTGATCGTAAGGTGCCTTCTGGAGGATTGGAAGGGAAGCAATCTTCATCTGGGGGAAATTCAAGGATGATTAATCTAGAGTTCTTCTGAGTAAGTAGCTCCCTCCAATAAATAATCAGGAAATTATTAAGGAAATGTAAGAGCATGAACCCATAACTTCAACTTCACCCTCTTCAATAGAACTTGAAACAAGCTTGGAAGTTTCTCATGCTACGCAATTTATTCTGATTTCCATTCTTCCCCAGTTATGTCTGAAGGATCAACTGTTGAATATTATGCACAAAGGACTTTTCCCTGTCTTATTTGGAAAGAGGACATAAACAAGCTTCTAGATGTTTCTAAATGGAGTTCTTTTCTCCTATGTCCTTCTCCTTTACACCACGTGATACAAATGCCAATTTTCATATTCTTGACTATGGTGTTCTTCTTTTATACATGTGACCCTTGACTATGCCATGAAATCCTCCAAAATATTCTTAAAGGATGGGAGCACCTCTTCATGCATGAAGCTAGTGGAATGTGACAAGTTATCCAAAATTCCTCAAAATATGTGATTTGTGCCTTGGGAAATTTTAAAGGTACCCTCAATGGAAAAACACATAAAGATTTGTGGCCAAGTGCCCTAAATGTGAGATGTTGCCACTTGTGCAATTGTGCCTCCTTTTGATCCTCAAATTGGCACCCTAGTTGTGCAAGGATCACAAGATGTCACTTTGGGTCAACTCAGGGTTGCTGGTACTGTCACCTTATCAGCGAATCCTCTCACTTTGGATTACTTATTGAATCTTGGAGGTATCTTAAACCACAAATTTATGGGGTCTTTTATGTGACTAGATCACTAGCACTAAAAACCATCTCTTGCATGGTTCAACATCTTGATGGTCCCTACCCTATTGACCACAACTTTTGTATTCATTATTGCTTTAATTGCAACACTTCCAGTAGATATTGATGGTGTTCATGAGCCTATTTCTGGTTCTATTCTTTATGGAAACAATATTATCTCCAAGGCACATTGTTTTGTGGCTCAAAGGCTTGAAGGAAGCATGACATAGGGTTTTGTGGCTCCACTTGGCAGATTGAGGCTTGAAGAAATCATGGTATGGGTTTTTATCACTCCAGTTGTTGATGTGGTCTTACCTCTTTCTGGAGATTCGCTCACAGAGGGTTTTCATTGGTGGGATTCTATTCAAAGTAACGATATGGGTACAACTAGAGATTCAAGTCCTCACTCTAGCATTAACGATTTTCTAGAATCTTCCATTAGTTGGGGTTTATATTCCTCGGAGGGTTTCTTATTTCCATCTACCCCCCATCTTGTCTATTTTCGATGATCTACTTGCATATGGGCAGCCAATCGAGGTTTTCTCCTTGTGGTTATATTCCCCATGTTTGCTCCTCATGGGTTACCGATTTCCATTACAGAGCCCTACCTTTACGAAAATCTTTCGTTGTTGTTCACAGACCTGATACCCTTGTCACCCATGGGCTCTCTTCCCCCTCCTCGACTCTGGATATCTATATCTCGCTTGTCAGTATTGAAGGATTTCTTCCTTTTAGTTTGTTAGAAATTGCTCCTCCACTTGGCAGTCTCACCTCCATTCCTTTTTCTTCTCACAATTTAGTCCCCCCACCAATCTCATTGAAACCTCCTCCCTTGACCACAATCCCCTCCATAAGAGCCCACTCATTCCCCCAAGCCCAACCCCACATTTGCTGTTAGAAAATGAAATAACCCCTCTGTTAAAGAAAAGAAGGGCCAACTCTCCTTCATTCTAGGTGACGTGATCGAGATTGACGAAGTCGTTTAAATTTATGAGTTTGCATTGATGGGTTGTGCTCGTGGTTATCATTTTAGTGGGAAGACAATATCAGAATGGATGATAAAGGAGTAGACGCCTCATTCAAATCACTACCAACTTTCATATACCAGTAAGAGGTTAGCTCATTTTCTTTTTCAACAAGTCTAAAGAGGTTTATTGGGCTTTGAATAAGGTTTGGAGTATCGACTCCACTCCTTTCATGCTTAATCATTGGACCCATCTTTTTGATCCCACCTAGATAGAGGCTAGACAAGGCCCTTATTTGGGTTCAACTTCCGAAACTAAAAGTATAATTCTAGTCAGAGTAGGCTCTTAGGGAAATTGGAAACAAGCTGGGGGAATGCTTGTAGGCCAACCTCACTTTCAAAGACTCTGTGGAGATGAAGGTGGGGAGAGTATTGGTAAATTTGGATATCACATACGACTTATGGGGTGAAATGAAGCTCCAACACCAAGGCATCACTTCTCTTCATAATTTACACTATGAGGGTGTCCCCTTTAGATATCCCAAATGTCACAAGCATGACCACAATGCTATGAATTGTTCACTGGGGTTCCATGGCATCAAAGGAAAGTACAAGCCCTTGTCTCCCAAAATGAAGGAGAAAGGATTTGTATCGATGATGACAACTTCTTCCTTCCTTTCTGTAACTGTCTTGGCTACCCCTACTATCTTGATGGGTTTGGCTCCTAAACTCACTATGATTGTTCCTATGATTATTGATTGGGCTTCCACAAAGCACAAATATAATCAACGACAACTCCACTTAGCCACTAATTCGATGGTGTCACCTTTGGGTACTCTCTCTTCACTTATTTCTTTAACTTCTATACTTAGTTGTATTTGAATTTGGGGAAATATTGGAATACAATAGAACATGAACTCCTTGTATATATGTTATTGAACTTTTTGAAATTGAAATGAACTCCTTATATATATAACAAAAATTTTGAAATTAAATCTCATTGGGAAGAAAAAGTTTTATATTCCATTAGGAGGGAAAGACACCTCTTTATCTTTCCTTTTTAATGAATTATCTCACTTTTTGAAACCTTCACATCTTTGCTCTAATTCATAATTCATGGAGGTCGACATTTTTCCCCTCCTATTACCTACTTTCAAGCCCTTTTTTTATGTAGGTATAGTTATGCTCTACCCCACTTTTATAAGGTAAACTCCAAGTCGTTCATTTCTTTTTATCTAAACTCAGCGACTGAAAATCATCCCTCTATATTCACCATACTCAACCAGTCTAGCGTTCGATGGTACTTGAGCCTAGTAGCACAGGTGTGCCTTCTCTGTGTCCTCAACAACAAAGATGAGCAAATATGAGGCATATGTTGGGGTTCTGAACACCCACAACGGTAGGTAAGAAGAAGGATTCTGATCTCTCTCCTATAATTCCTTGGACTCCTATAATCACGGGTTCAACTGGCTTGACTAGGTAGCTGAGGTGGGTGCACTGCGATGAGAAGGGAAAATTTAGAATGAACCCAAGGCCTCACTACTCTTCAGCTCGTCAAAGGGCCCATCAGCGTCATTTCCGTTTATGGACAAGGGCACATTTATTAGAAGGTCGAGTTCTTTTGGATTGGAGGCAAAAATTTTCAAAATTACCAAAATTATCTGGAGGACAAACTCAATTACTGGAAGGCCAAGCCCATAAATTATTGTGACCATATTTCTGAAGAGGTTGAATCTATCTGGAGGTGGATTTATTATCAGAGGGGTTAAATTATTCAGTTTGGGCAAGATCATCGTTTTCTGAGGCTGTATCCTTAAGCAAAGAGTAGCAAAAGTTGTTGAAGGTTTAATTGTTTTGGAAGGCCAAGATCAACTTCTTCTAAAGGCTGAGTTGTTTCATTGTTTCCAGATCTATAAGCCAGGTTCAACAATGCACTGTAAATCTCCAGATCAAGCTAATATGAACTACAAACCACTTGAATTCTCTCAAATTAATGAAGCTCCACATGAAATTATAGAAAATTCCATTGATAACATTCCCACATTCCAAGAAAATAATGTTCTTTTTGCCTTGGATCATTGGCCAAAATTAGGAGTGTGATATTTAAAATGGGAGGAGTGAGACACTTAGATGTCACCACAAAGTTGTTTACATTGTCTCCTGTGGATGGTGTTGTGGATGGTGGAAGGGATTTCTTGATAATTAATTCAATGCATGCCCCCTTCAAAATGCTTTCCTTGTGAAATAGGTAGAATGAAAAGATAATGGATACTTATTGTTTGATCTTAGCAGTTCTAAAGGAAATCAGACCAAGACTATAGAAGATTTTAATAAGTGGTTTAACCGGATTGTGAAAAAATCGCCATGCAAATATTAAAAGTCTAGAGGCAACCATACTTATATATTACCTTGATTCAATTGATGGAGATCTTCATTTCCAGATCAAAGAAAATGATCCCCAGAACCGTAAGGCAATCCAAATTTGTTGAGTTTAGGATAACATGTTCTTGCTTAAGATAAATACTTCAAATTCCACATTAGCCCATTTGTTAGTCCATTTCACTTTCATTAGCACTGAATCATTATCACATTGAGAGCAACTTGAGAAAGAACATATGATCGAATTAGAAGACAAGCCAAGACAAGAGAACACAATAATTGGCACAAGCCAAGGAAAAACCCCAAGATGGGGAAAACCCTTGATCAAATATTATTATTATCAATATCAAATGTTCAACAGAGAAAGAGAGAAAGAGAGTACCATCAATGTGAAGGTTGACTTGGCAATATGATGACTAGAACCACTGACCATGTGCCAAATATACAACCCAGACAAGTTTGCAATTATGTCTTCAAATAATACCAGACAAGTTTTGCCCTAACCAGTAGACAATAGTATTCAAAGCTGCAACTCAATAGGTTCCAAAATGAGTTCTGTCCTAGTTTACTTCAAGCAGTTTCCTTTGTTGATTATAAATAGGCCAAGACAATCCCAAATTGAGTAGTGAAGCTTGGTGAAAGGGTTGACGAGTTTTGAGGTTGAAGATCTGCAGTTAGGACTTGTAGATTAGCCCAAATCTTCAGACACTTGTTGTGGTCCTTCCTTCAAGCAAACATGATCTAAGGTTTTGTGCTACAAACAACCTCCATCAAGGTTTCATGTCCATTGTCTACTTGTACTGTGCCCTGTTCTGCTCCTTAGAACAGCCTTTCGGCTCCCTGTCCAAGACTCAAAAATCCTGCAGCCCTCCTGAAATGATTGCAAGAAGATGCATCCTTCAATAGAGATGAAAGCTCACCAAAATTCTCTGCCCTGACCTTGGGCTACCATATTACTTCAAGGTTGAACCTATGGAAGGAAGAACACACCAAAAACATACCCAATACTTGTCCTCCGAGCTCCTTTAAGATACAACTACCTCACAGGTATATTAGAGCCCTTGAGTTGTGTCAAATGAGGTTGAAAGGCACCTCTTTATATACAATTCAATGGGGTTGAATGTTAGAGAATCTATGGTAAAGTAGTGTTGTGATGATTCTCCGTGACTTGATAGAAATTTGCGAAGTCTTTTTACTTTTTCTAGTTTAGCTTATGCTTCTTATTCTTTGTATTAGTGCATATGTGTATACTTCATCAAACTGCTACCAAAACAAAATAGCAAGAACACAAAGTTTGGTTCTCTGCCGACAAAGCCTCTCCACTCTTGAGAGGGAAACCCTTTGTAATATTTCTCTTATTGAAGCTTCTTATTTGAACAACTGCCAAACCCTAGACCCTTGACTATAGGATCCTCCAAGCACAAGTCAAATCCTTCCTCTTGCTTCACTATAGCTTCTGGCACATGGACCTTTGTCTTCTGACACTTTTGCTCCTTAGTACTTTGTCCCTTTTTGTTGTTCTAAGTTAGGAAACCCTAGTATATTAGGGCTTCTCTTCTTCACTATAAGGAGGACCTTCTTCGCTTTCCTTGGGGACCTTGTAGACCTTGTTATACATTCAAGTGAGGTCTCTAAATATGCTTCCTTTGTCTGCTGTCAAGTCTGCAACAGTCTACTTCTATAGTCTTCGCAGATGTGGACAGAAACCTTAGAACAATCCTCCTTTCTTCGCTTTCTTTTCCTTGTTTCTTCGCTGGATGGGGAGGCCTAATAGACCTTGTGTATTAGCCCAAAAATAGAGATATTTCTATTATGATTTCCTGCTATACTTGACCGCAGAAAAGTCTTTTCTTCCTCGCACGTGTGGTTGTTGATGCCCTAGAAGACAACCCTGTACCTTCGTTGTTTTGTCTTCTTGTGTTGCTTCTCTAGTAGACTTCCTATTTCGGCTTTCTTGTCTCTCTTTACTTGCAGAATTCAGAGCCAATTTCCACGTTGAATGAGGAGTGCACAACCTCTATAAATAGAGGTTTGTCCCTCCTCTTTAGGCCAACTTGGCTGTCTTTTAAGGCCGACTTACGGTTTGCATTATAATTCAATTTTAACCCATCGTTTTGCTGCTTGGAGACCACGTTGATGCTAGGAGAGGATTTGACCATGCTTGGAGGTGTTCCCTTGACCTTGTATGATGTCATACATGATGTAACATGCCCTCAAAGGGTCTTAAAATGCCCTCAAAGGGTCTTATCATAATTACGTTTGACTTTGACTCTCTAGAATCACTTCAAAATGTGCTTGACCTATTTTCAATGAGCAAGAAACTAATTGACAAATAATACAAAAATAATTTATCTTTTCTTGAATAAGTACAAATATCAAAATTACATTTGTGAACACCTAGCCTAGTTACATTTCCTTCAACATTGAAGCGATGTGACTTTTGGGCTTATTGAGCCAACATATAGGTGAGGCCGACCTTGATGATTTTATATGATAGAAACATAAAATCGAAAACACACTTTTTCTTAACCAAATTCGATGAAATTTAGGTTTATTTTGGTCCTCTCGAAAAGAGGAATTCAATGCCATAATTATCTTCTTCAAGAGACCTGACCAAAGTGGAATTTTTCCATATTTTTCAATTTTAACACTTCCTCTCAACTAGGGAGAATTCCACTTGCCAATCCATCCAACATCAATCAGGCCATCGTGTCGTCGTGAACCATCTAAGTATCTCTTCTCTGGTTTTCTCTGTTGAACATTGATATGAATAATAAAGAAGAATCGATCAAGAGTGAGTCACAAGAACTTGCCACTCTTCACTGACAAAAGTCAGTCCATATAACCAAAGGGTGAACTCCAATCGGACTCGATCCCAAGTAATCAAGTTGAAGAAACATCATTCATGCTAGACATAGGGAGTACGACAATACATGCGCTCATCGGTAGTGCTATGGTCCCAAACCATTTTTCCCAACTCATTGGTCAGATAGGAGGTACTTACCATGTGTCCCGGACTACATGGGTAGGATGACGCAAGAACATCAACAGGGAAAATAATATATGACATCCTACTCACAACCACTTGTAGGGAAAGGGGAAACTACATCCTACAAACACATGTCATAATCACATGTACGGAAAGGATGAACCGCATCCTACAAACACATATCACAATCATCGTAGGGAAAGGATAAACCACATCCTACATACATGAAAAACAATAATAGTAGGAAGGATCCTACACGTGGGGAAAGGATGAACCACATCCCACCGACATGTCAACCATAAGTCATAGGGAACAAGAATCCTACTTGTGGGGAAAGGATGAACCATGTCCCACTGACATGTCAAATTCCTATATGCATTTGTCACTGGGGTATCCGCAGGAGAAGGTGAATCACTCATCCTGCTCATATGCCATAGGAGAAGGTGAACCACTCATCCTATGCATATGTCATCAACAGTAGGGGAAGATGAACCACTCACCCTACACACATGTCAACCACCATGAGATATCACAAGGGAAGGTGAACCACTCACCCTGTACACAACCCACTAATAGGGGAAGGTGAACCACTCACCTTATGGTCACTCATAGCTCAATAAGTACCCCAGGCCCCCAGGAGCTCCTAGAGCTCAATGCTCAACCAGGACCCTCATAGTAGGGTCTATCCACGACTCCCAGTCTCTCCCCGAAGAAAGATAATCTTGACCTTACCAAGAGGATGACAGTAATATGCTCATCCAACCAACAATGATGGAGCTTGGTAGCTCTCCAATATACCATATCAAAATAAGGCAGTACCCAATACTTGGAGTTGTTGTGGAACATGGATTCCTGAAAAATGAACCCCACTTAAAAATATCGCAATATACAATGATGGTTACTAGTACGTGCTCAAATGGCTCATTGAAGAGCTTCCTCAACCAATTGGCTTCATAATAAGCCATACTTGCTCCTATATACATCCAACCTCAATAGTGCTTCCAGAGCAACCAAATCAAGAGATACAACATTGAATGTGCTTTTCCATCCATCACACTGCCAACCGAGCTAGTATCAGAATATCCAATATATGACGCTTTATCCATAGATCGACTCAGAGCCTTCATAGCTAGGCATATGACTGATACAGTGTTTATCAAGAATACCAGGGATCCCACAAGATATACATAAGCAAACTTGTAGCGTTTCCAACTCATCATACCTTTAACTGTAGGAAATAGTGCAACATGGCTAGGTCTTTCATCTTGACTTTAAAGGTCAACTCCCTCTTACATTGATAAACAAGAGGGTCATCAATCAAACATAATCAATAGCTGCATCTGTACAATCAGCATGGCTTGTCCATAACTCCCTCTAAATAGAGGGAAAGTGACCATGCCAAAGCATAATCACCGAGCCATCTGTAACCTGACCCTTTTCCTTAGGTCCATGTGACAAAGTCATCAACCATAATTTGTTGCCATGACTTGTCTTTGTAAAAAAACATCAGGCAGGAAGAGTCATCGGGATATACTATTGGGTGTTCTTAAGCCTTGCTTGATGAGATTCTTATGAGAGAGACTTTCCATAAGGCCCCTGCAACAACAAACTTCTAAGAAGCTTACCTCAGAACAGAAAGAAAGCTTTGCAGAATAATCATGGTCCTTCTTCAACCAAAATGAAGAAATAGTTGTGTTATCCTCCTTTGGTAGATGACGATGACCAATGAATTAATTTACGCAGTCCATGATATCTAGGCATCCATATTCATAGGTCTGTCTTTCATAAGATCTTGGCTTAATGCATCAAGGAGCTCAATAACATAATCAGGATGTCAAGATCAGGGTCCTCACAGTTCCATCTGCTTATCATGCTTGTCAAGACATAGGATTTGATATGTTTTCATGTTGATAAGGGTTGTTATAAGGAATATCTCCAAAAGTGCCATTCACTTTTTCTCCTGGCTGCCAGACTTCCAACGATACTCAAGGGTACCAATACAAAGGTGCTGCATAAACTTCCATTCCTCCAGCTGCTAGATAAAGATGTAAATGTTTGCTTCCATACACCATCATTTCTCCTTCGATTATTGCTACAATTCACTACATCAAATACCACCATCATTGCTTTAAGTGACTATTGTCGTTGCTCCTCCATTCTTCTTGCACTTCTCTTTTTAAAAACATTTTGTTGATTTCTTAACTCATCAGGTTCTCATAGACGTTAAAGTCAAAGATATTGTCTTATTGATTATTGTCATGAACATTCCCAGTGGAGCCTCGAGTGTATCTAAACTTAAAGGCTCTGGTCTAGAATTATATGTTAATCAAAAGCATCTGAAACAAATTTCCTACTATACTCTGTTCTGTATGCGTTAATGATAATTACACTTCAAGTGTAATGATCCTTTTTGTACTTGAATCATATTGCTATCAATAGTACATCACAAGGATTAGGCTGGTTGATGCTTTTAGGATCCCTTCAGATTGATGGTCTTGATCTACAAACCACTCATTCAATACCATGCTAGCGAACTCTAGAAGATCTCTGTGCTAGCGAAACTGTGTGATCTTCAGAACTTCCTTACTGCAGGTATTCTTCAGTTAGATCCACAGGTGGATTATCATGAAAACTTTAGGATTATTGTCATACAAATGGTTACTATCACAATGGTGATGTGTCAAATTGATAGCCTTAAGCAATTGCTGTAGGGCAATGATGAATTTGCTCTTGCCTTACTACTGTGAAAGAATGCTTGACCTGTTATAGTAACACTGCAAATATTGATGAAGTCCTGTCAGCTATAATATTGCAACTATCCTTTAAGTCTCTTTACTGTAAATGTTGTATCAGGGATACATATACAGTGATTGAGATGAGCCTTCAATTTTTCCTTCTACGAAAAGTGCACTATAGCTTTCTTTAGGAATCTTTTATTCAAGTTTCAAGAGAATGACTTCAACATGTCTCTTACTTTTCTGTAGGCAAATAATCACTTTCCATGCTACTTCTCAATAAAAAATTTTGCAATGAAGGTCGAGCTTGGAGAATGCCTTTCAGTGGCCTGAACCTTCAAGTTCTTCTCTGAATAAGTGCCCTAAACTCTTTGCTACCCAGACAATACAGAAGAATTGTCAAAAATCCTTCACAACTGCATAAGAATGATGCCATATATAGTCTTGCGTTGAACCTATAGAAGACGAGACTTAGCTTAAGAGACTTGTAACGATCCTCCAAGACCTGTAGAATATTCTTAGATCCAAACCCATACAGATTAGACACAAACTTTGTTCTTCACCTTGCAGAATAGTTTCCCATAAACAAGAGAATTACGCTGTGTCTTAGGTCTTTAGGTCTGCAAAATAAAAAAATCTTTTGTGTTTTACAATTGATGCCCTAATTGGGGCTTGTCAATGAGACTTGTTTCTTCTACCTCAAGGATGACCATATCCCAATTGGATTGCTTGATCTTTTTTAGCCTGGGATATACAAGAGGATGTCCTCAAAATACTTCGGTTCTTTACCAGCAAGAGAAAGGAATACACCTCAGCAAAATACAGGTCTGCAAAACATACAGCTCCTTGGTCTAGAAGAAAAACAAAATAATTTTTTTTTTTTGTTGTGCGTTAGCGTCCTAGGACCACAAATATTTAGAGATAATCGAATTCTCTGTCCTGGAACACTCACTTTGATCAGAATTCTCCGAAAGAATGCACTTGGATCTGGACTTCAAATAGGAACTTGGTTCTAGGTATGCTACTTTGACATTGACCATTTTTTCAGCCCTGTCTGAAACTCTGACAAACCATAGATATGAAACCTCAACTGTGGCTATTTCCATACATATTCTTCAAGAGAAAGGAGCTCTAAATCAGACCTTATGGAGACTTGGTCTAGTATAAGGTTTCTTTGATTTCTGATTGAAAACAACAAATTCATCCTTCTTTCTACTGTTGATCAACAAACTTCACTTAATGATGCTTTCTCTTTCACTCTTGCTTGGGCTTGTCCTCACCTGAGCTCTGATAGCATGTTTAGTTTAGGATGACATGTTCTTGATTAAGATAGATACTTCAAATTCTATATTTTCCCATTTGTTAGTCCATTTGACTTTCATTAGCATTGAATCATTATTACATTGATAGAAACTTAAGAAAGAACATATGATCGAATCAAAAGACAAGCCAAGACAAGAGAACACAATAATTGGCGCAAGCTGGGGAAAAACCCCAAGATGGGGAAAACCCTTGATAAAATATTCTTATTATCGCTATCAAATGTTCAGCAGAGAAAGAGAGAAAGAGAGTACAATCAATGTCAAGGTTGACTTGTCAATATGATGACTAGAACCACTGATCATGTGCCAAATATACATGCCAGACAAGTTTGCAATTCTGTCTTCAAATAATAGCAGACAAGTTCTGCCCTAACCAGTAGACAATAGTATTCAATGCTGCAACTCAATAGGTTCCAAAATGAGCTCAGTCCTGGTTTGCTTCAAGCGGCTTCGTTTGTTGATTATAAAGAGGCCAAGACAGTCCCAAATTGAGCAGTGAACCCTGGTCAAAGAGTTGACGAGTTATGAGGTTGAAGATCTGCAATTAGGGTTTGTAGAATAACCCAAATCTTGAGACACTTGCTACGGTCCTTCCTTAGGCAAACCTGATCTAAGGTTCTATGCTACAAACAACCTCCATCAAGGTTTCATGTCTACTTGTACTGTGGCCTGTTCTGCTCCTTAGAAAAGCCTTTCAGCCCCCCTGTCCAAGACTCACAAATCCTGCGGCCCTCCTGAAATGATTACAAGAAGATGCATCCTTCAATAGAGGAGAAATATCACCAAAATTCTCTTCCCTGACCTGCGGCTGCCATACTGCTTCAAGATCGAACCTATGGAAGGAAGAACACACCAAAAACATACCCAATACTTGTCCTCCTAGCTCCTTCAAGCTGTGGCTTCCTCAAATATATATTAGAGCCCTTGAGTTGTGTCGAATGAGGTTGAAAGGAACCTCTTTATATAGAATTCAATGGGGTTGAAGAGACGTGACTTTTGGGCTTATTGAGCCGACATATAGGTGAGGCTGACCTTGATGATTTTATATGGTAGAAACATAAATTCAAAAACACACTTTTCCTTAACTAAATTTGATGAATTTTAGGTCGATTTTGGTCCTCTCGGAAAGAGGAATTCAATGCCAAAATTATCTTCTTCAAGAGACCTTCCCAAAGTGGAATTTGGCCCTAGTTGCAAATTTTAACAAAATTTCAACAGTGAAAATTGTGAAGAAGATGACCATTACTTTGGCTCCACGCAACATCACTTGCAAGCAGAGAAAGTCCTTCCATGATTCAAATCAATCCTGGAGATTCAATTAGAATACCCTTTATTACATATTCATATCCTACATGTTCAGCGAAACAGGAAATTCTGTATTTGTCTAGTTCTTTCTTTACTAGGCATATATTTCAGTCAGCATGGTTAACATGCACACCATGTACTCGATTACATCCTGAAATTCAATGGCATTAAATCTGCACAAATAAAACAAATTGAAAGACATCAAAATTCTAACAACCACAATTTTGTAATATGGTGTACCTTCAAGGTCCACAACCACTCATTTCATCAGGACTAGCAAGTCCCATACAATGGGAAAGCGAGCAGAAGTTGAAACTTTTATTTAATTAATCCACTTAGGTCAACTGATGGAGGGTCACTAACAATGAGAGCCAAGGTATATATTCTCTCTTGTATATCTTAGCAAGAGGTCATACCTTTATAACTCTTTGTGAAGATTAATTATTGTAACCAACACTATTACTAATATAACTACCACTTCTTTTATCTGAGTTTTTAGTTGGGACTGTGAAGATGTTTTAATCTAACTTGTTTCGAGTTAACATTTCACTCATCATCAAAGAAGTGAACTCTTCAAGAAAAATGTGTCAGATTAAATTTTTTTACACAGTTCATACCAAAACTCAATAGTGTCAACCTGAGAAAGCCTCCACTTGACTTCGACTTGATTATTACCAAGGTACATCAACTATAACGTGGAAGATCAAAACCATTTCTGGAGCATCTCTCATAATCTTTTGCATTATTCTAGCACTTAACATCTGCTTGTTGAATGATTTGTTTGTGTGGATGCATGTTAGGATATTTTGTGGGATGTTATTGTTATCACTATGGAAGTTCTTAAAAAATGAAATGCTTTTAGATTTGAGATTCCTTTGGTACTTCCAATTCTAGAATCGTGGCATTTGACACTTATACATCTTCTTTAAAATATCTTGGGCATGGAGCTTCAAATCTGTTATTGTCAAATCTCTACTTGACCTCAAGGAAGAAATTTTAGTACTATATAACTTGTTTTTTGCATGATAACAAGCATCCTAACAAACTTTGCTTTCTCTAGAACTTATAAACTGTCTAGACACAAGCACCTTTTCAGGTTTGGCAATGAAGCAGGTGTGATGCCCCATAGTTTAAATTTAAAATTGTTAGAATGATACCCACAGACAATCAAAAAATACATTTAAATCATAATGAATAACCAATTTTCTACCAATACCCTATCCATTCCCATCGTGAAAGGCAGGTTCCACTTCCAAACCGAAGAATAGCACTCCATCCTCAGTCCACATTGGCACTAAAATTAGATTTTATAACATACAGGTCCATTGTATTCAATGACCAGATACATTCTCACACTAAAAAATAAAAACCTGAAGAAAAGTGACAATCTGAAATCAAAACTTTAGTAAGTTAGTTGCTTTATTACATTTTATGAGAAGAAAAGTGACAATCTAAAATCAAAACTTTAGTAAGTTAGATGCTTCATTACATTTTATGAGAAGAAAAGTGACAATCTGAAATCAAAACTTCAGTGAGTTAGATGCTTTATTACATTTTATGAGAAGAAAAGTGACAATATGAAATCAAAACTTCAGTGAGTTAGATGTTTTATTACATTTTATGAGAAATAATTCTTTGTAGTTACCGAGTGTGTTTGGGGTACAAATTCTTTAAATCGTGTTTCATGTAATTTATTTGAATCTTGTTGGATTGTGATCAAAGAATTTTATAATTTGTACCTTGGTTTTACAGTTTTTGGGATTCCTCTATAGAGATTTATGACAAAGCTTGGTGGACCTAGATGCTCTTTTCAATATCTTAAGGTAAGTTTCTTTGATAAACCCTAGGATACACGTTGATCTTTAGTTTTGCAAGACTTCAGAAATGCCATTAGCTTTATGTGTGACCTAATTAGTTATATTTTTTACATGTGCATGTTGGAGTGTACATCTAAACCAATTTAATCATTTTACTTAAAAATCTTTTTAGAATATTAACAAACCGTATTATGACACTTATAATCAATTATGCAAAAATTCCAAGCAAACATAAATAATTATATAACATATCACTAAAAAGAGATAGCAAGCATTTATGGAAGCCAAATCTGCACAATGTTTATTAGCTTTTCATTGGCATTGAGAATGTAAAGTCTATTTCTATGATTATTGAGAAGTAGGGAACTTTTATAAGTGAATATTTATTCACCTAGTGGATGAGTAACCATCATGGTTTATATCTTTTACCATCTTTTCCCTATTACGATGTTTCAACAAAGCACACTTCAAGGCCCCCTACAAGCAAAATGTCCTAGGATTTTTAGGTCAATTTCACATGACTTGTTTGAGGGAAGTAGAGCCAAGTTCATGATATATTTTTTGGGCTTTTTATCGTTCAAATAGACTCTGATATTGAGTAAATTTTTCTGGTAAATTCTAGATTGTAGAATGAAACAAAATGGGGTAAAAAAGAGAAGAATTTTGGATATATATATTTTTTTTGTTAACGGGGGAAGAAGACTAGTGCCTTGATCTGTTATGGGCACATTATAGCAAAATCTAACCCCTATTCTAGTCAACATATCATTTTGAAAATTTTAATAGATTTTGCAAGAATTCTTGTGTGTGGAAAATTACGCATCAAGTCTTCCTATAGGATTGAATGTATTTACCATAGGATTCACACAGAGGAAATGCCATTGTAAAACATATAGAACCTGAAATAGTATGTTGTATGCAATTCGATTTTGTGCCTTGGAGATGCTTCACATACAGTGGGTTGGCTAATCAATCTGCAACCTGTCAATCATGTGATGCCATTCTTCTGTATGTGTTGATTCTGTCATGTTGTACCATTTGTTTATATCATGCATCTTGATGAGTTAGCAAAACATTTATTGTTAGGTTGTAGGTTTTTCCAGAGAATTTACCAATGTTCATCTTCCAGAATGGTTGATGTTTTGAATCCTCAATTGGATTCATCTTCAGGATGAACACTAATAAATTCTCCAGGAAACCTACAACCATTTATTCCATCCCACAGGAATCTTAAACCTGTAATATATTGTTAATTAATCAAAATTATTGTGCTGTTTTGTGGTTCCAGTAATCAAAGAAATTGATGTGCTGTCTTTTGGGTTCTATTATTTGGATACGAGTCAAAAATATTGAACTCCAAAGAAAAGTTTATCGGTCAATTTCATGAGTGTTAATGCATCAGCGATGGTGATCTCATGGGGTGTAATATTCCTAATATACATGTATATTAACTTGGCAACATTGAAGCGCATAATATTTAGCAAGAGTGCCTTTCAATATTTAGCACATTAAAAAAGTGTATGTGCTGTTTTTTGGGTTCCATTATTACTGACGGTATATGAGTCAAAAATATTGAACTCGCAAGAGAGAAAGGTATATGAAAATGTTTTTCTTACATAAAATGTCTTTGAGGAAATCCAGCCTTGTTGTGAAAGACACTGCCTTTAAAATGGGCTACGATGAACTCAATGGAAAATGATATGCAAAGTACAGAGTACAGAACACATTTGACCTTATTGGTTTGCTTTTGTTTTTATCAACATATACAACACACACATCATAATCAAGTAGAAGAAGATGGTATTAATAGCCTGAGATTCAAGAAGAATGGCATTTTGCAATGAAGATAACTTGTTCTAAGCCATGACCATAGTGGCTTTCTTTGACTCAAATGCTTCTTGAGTTGACAAAACCACAAAAGAGCTCTGTGCTAGGCAATTATGAGTTGGTTAATGCTCCTCTTGGTAAGTAGTGAACTCAAGCTAGTACTGGCAAGCATTATCAACAAGTTGTTTTACTGATACTTGCTTTATTCAAATGCTTCTGCTTGAGTTTGTGTAAGAGTATCAAGGCCTTGCAAAGCAAGACTTTGGTCATCCAGTAATAGTTTCTGTTGACCTAATGACAAAGTCACTGTGTTGCCAATGTCATCTGTTTTATTTTGAATATTGTCTAATTGAGATGATATAGTGCTAGCCACTTTAGTGATTTGCTTTTATATCTGTGAAGTTAATTTTTGAAGGTACCCTATGTCTTGTCCTAATCTTACATAGAACTTTTGAAGATCAACCATACTAGTATGCACAATCTTCTGCATATCAAACTACTGTTCTTGAAACTTAAATTGAGTGCCAATTATCTGATGATATTGCTCAAAAAAATGGAATTCCACTGATCTATAACATTTGTCATTTTATCTTGTACAACCTTTGAGTTTGATCTAGTAGTTCTGCTTGAGAATCAACAGAGTCTAGGGAATTATGGTTTTCATTGGAGTGCTCCAACTGAGAATATGGCTGTTGCTCTCTTTGATCCAATTTGCTCACTACCCAATTAGCGGATGACTTCAACTCATTCACAACCCTTTATGTATCTTGCTTGAATGCATTTCTCTGCAAATGATGGCACATAGCTCTCGTACCATGTATGCAATAATCTAATATCTAGAACATTGATTCGCAGAACCTGATACTAGTAGAATAACAACAGTAAGTAGGGAGTACTCAACCTGTGATAATCACAGGTAGAACAGAGATGAACTCTACTTCTTACTGACTTGGTTCTAGAATTCTAAAATACTTTAACAACAAGGTAAAAAATGTAGGCAATTATATCATCACCTCATCAACATTAGTATATATAAACCCTCAGTTCAAGTAGAGACAAATCCAGTTAATAAACAAAACCAAGAATTTGTATTAAGTTTTATTTTGTTTCACTGTTGAGAAGATATTAATTTCATTTAATAGTTGATCTACTCCATGAGAACTCCCAAAATGGATCCCTTTTATAGCAACGAGGTGACCATCAGTAAGCCTCCCAGCATATATAGTCCCACAAGCACTATGTCCACACTTTTTTTTTGTAGTAGCAAAGATTTTAGTGGCCTTCTCCAACATATTATAAGAGAATAGATCAAGTTTGAATTCTTCAGAGTGCATAGGTATAAGGCTTGTAAGTTGGCTTCCTCCCTGGACTGTCTAATTCAAAAACTAGATTATTGATGTTGTCTGTGTAAAGAAAGTTCAATAAGACTTGCTGCCACAAGTGTTGCCGAAGCCATAAGCCCAACTGCAAGGACTATTATCTTTGTTGCATTGTGGTCTCTTCGACAATCCTTATCGTGTGCCTTCTCACCATGCTTTTTGCATACTCTTATGTATCCAGTGCCTTGACAGAACTCATCTCCTTGATAGACATCTTTAGAAGCACATCTCACATTGTCAGTTACATCTACCGCATGTTGATAGACCACATTGGGGTCATAGTGAACATCATCAAAAAGTGCCCATAACACCTAATTCCCGCTTAGCCCATACTTTGCATCCAAACGGATCAATATGGGTGTGAGTATCCAACTAATGAAACTCTGGCACTGCAACTAGGAGAAGTGAGCAAAGTCATCATCTCCATGGTGCCATATTGTCTCATTCAGAAGGGGATAGCAAAATGTCCTATCAAACATGCACTGCTCATTGCAGCTCTGCATATAAGGAATATTGCACTTCAACAGACAATCTGGAGTGTTCTTGCAGTCAAATAACCGGAGAAAGTTGCTGACAGAAATTGCATAATTCTTCATGTCTTTGACACTGAAGCCCTTGAGGTTTTTAGGATAGGAAGATTGGAGAGGATTGATGATGATCCCATCTGATGAGAAACTTATAGTAAAGGTTGTTCACTTAAATCCTTACAGTGTTGTTATAGCATTGCAATTTGAATCCATCTAGCTGACAATGCCTTGAATTGATATAGAAAGGATATGGAATTGAGGCTTTCTCGCAGCTTTCATTGCATTTCCTTGTGCCATGGACTATGTTAGAAAACACTCTAATCGAGAAGACCTGAGGCAACCATGAACCCAAAAAGGTTAGAATAATAACATAGGAAATGCTAATACTCATTTGTATTTAAAGTCACCACATCACTTTAAGGCATGCTAAGACAATATAAACTTCCCAGAATAACAAAGCAAATACCCATGTATGTTTTGTATATCCACTTGGTTTAAAGCCTGCTATGGGAAGATTTAGCACCTAATATGATGGTAGCATTCATCTTATGCTCATTACCTACTCTAAACTTCCCCTTTCAGCTTCACTACTTCATTTGATTGCAAAGTCTACAATGGTCCATATCAAATCAACCCAAAGTAGGACAATCATGGCTCAAAATATATATCTTTGTTCATACTTTTTTTTTCTTGGTTCTCGACAAGTCAAGAGGTTGAATAATTGCTTAGATATTGTAGTAGCCTGTCTTTCATAGTGTGCTTGATTAGTACTTCATTGTATGTCCACAACCACCGAGTATATGTCATATATATTTACTCAGCCTACTACATATACACACTACATATCTATCCAAATACAAAAAATGACATTTTGGACATGTGGGTTCAAACTTCTTGCATTTGTGTCATGAAGACATGACTAGTGCTTCATTGTTGAATCCCGACAGCTACTACATATACATCCTAGTCTACAATATACACATTGGGTATATCACCAAATCCTTGAAATGAAATATTTTTGCATGTGGGCCAAGAGTCCTATATTTTAGTCACCCATTCACAATATAAAATATCAGGGAACCACCACTTTGATACGAGTGCTAGAATTCAAGTGCCACTGTAATAATATGTTTGTTTGCACCAAAACCAGGAAGTAGTTACACTGATGCAAATGGAATTGAAGTCAATATCTCTGTAATTAGTGCAATAAAACATTTATTTTGCATAGATTTTTACCAATCTTCCAAATCTTGCAATGCTTTGACAATAGCCATGAACCATTCCAATAAAAAAATACATTATAGACCCGAACAGGGGGTCTTCATTTTTGTTGATATAGAAATATTACCAACTTGGTGAAAGTTTTAATTGAAAAAGCTGGAAGAGACTACAATGATTTTGGATGTTCGTAAATTCTTGGCGACTGCTATGTGCCAAATTGTAAATTGATAAGACACGACAATCATATGATCTCTTAAGTGGATATTTAATAAGAATAGACCTATGTTTGAGATTTGAGCAGTTTGAAATAAAATTGAATGTCTGAATATAGAGGCATTTGGTGCTACTTATGCAGCTGATCCACCCTTTGTTAAACTTGGGGAGCAAACTTGAGAGGGAGACCATTTGTACTGCCTTAATGCATATTCTTAGTGGAATTTTAACAAACACTTCCCTTGCAAACTCTAATCTCTCACTAGGAATACCACTTCCGTTGCAAACTCATATGTGAGTGTTGTCATTGGCAGGTTGCAGGTTCAAACCCAACACCAGCTAGCTTTCACCAGATTGCATGGCCCACCAGTTCGATGTGCATAGTAGTCTTCAAGTCAGGTGGCTTCCTATTTTGACTTGAGTTCACTTCTGATAGTGTGTACATTGACTTGCCTGCCCTACTTCAAAGTTGCTAAATGGGCACATGAACTTAAAACACTAACAAAGGTGATCCAATATGTCTTCATTCTTGCCAAAAACATTTCTCTAAAAATATGTAGGGTTTTCTCACCATACCCAACCTAGGCATATGTTGCCATCATTGCATTCCAAGAAACTACATTCCTTGTAGGTATTGTATCAAATAATTGGTGTGCACTCTCTAAGGTGCCAAACTTGTAATGATTGATGTCTATGAAATGACATCTCACATAACCATTTTATGAAATAGAAGGTGTGCATCATCTATACTCCAATACATTTAGTATACATGTCTACAAGGGAACTCCTAAAAAATACATCCAATTCAAGTTCACTTATGATTATCAAGCCATGTAGATGTCTTCCTTGCTCGATGGAGTATAAGGTAACAAGCATTGAGGACACTATTGAAGGTAATATAATTCAGCCTCATGCTAGACCTATGCATTTCACAAAGCTGTTGGAGGGATTCCTCACTATACTCATGTTGGGTGTAGATCCCGATCAATCTACTCCAAGAGACCAAATCCCTCTCAGGAATCATATCAAACAATTATCTTGCACGCTCTAACCTACTGCATCAGGCATATCCAACAACCAAAGAATTCCATGTGAAAAAATTAGGCACGCAGATATGATCAAACACTTGGATTGCATCCTCCTTTCTATCACACTTAACATACATTTCAATAAGAGCAAGCTCTCGAAAGGCATTTGATTCAAATCCCACGTTGATTACCTTATCTTGAACTTGCACACCACACTGCGGACACAACAAGTTGGCACATGGATTTAGACCACTTGTCAATGTAAATTGGTCTAGCCTTAAACTTGCAAGATTCATCTAAAAGTAAAGCTTAAGAGTCTCCTTATTGTGGCCTTGTTGGGCAAAAGCTAAAATGATTGCATTCCAAGACACAAAATCCCAATCAAGCATTTTGTCGATGAGTTTAGCTACATCTTCAACATTTCCCCTTGACAGCTTGGGGTGGAGATCTTTTTTTGGATTCCTAGTTGTTTTCATTCTTAAGAAACCTCTTTATGCCCTGGAATCTAGCTCGGGGGTGATTGGGTAGCGAGAAATACCACAGTGCTGCCCAATCTATGGCTGGGTGGAAAAGCTTAGTCCCTATCTCAGTTTCCCATTTTATCTGAGATTAGTACTTCTTATGATTGAAATGTGCATTAAAATCTAGATTGAATTCAAGGTATGAGGCATAATCTTTTATAAGGCAATATATCACTGATGATATTACCTGACAGTGCATGAATTAATTTGATGGTTGTAAGATTTCAATTACAAGCCTATGAGTTCATTCTTGAAGCATACATAGGTACAGTTTGTGAGTTAGATATGCATTGTTTATTGTCACCTTACAACCATTATCACTATGTATTTATAATCATATGAACATTCTAATGCAATTAGTGATGGCCACTTGTAATTTATCCTTGTTTCTTTCTACCCTAACTATGATATGCAGATAGTTGCAACTACTGTATATCCTGAGGTCTACCAAAAAATGCAAATATGGTAGCAAAATTTTGGGCGTTGTTATCTTCAGTTTCGTAGTTGGTATTTTTTTTCACTTTATCCAACATTGATTTTTGTTATCCAATGGTTTTACCTATGAGCCATTGACCATTGTAAGAATACATTTGGCGTAAAGAGCATTGAAAGGCTTACATGCTACCTATAGGCTTAATTACATACACATATATGTCTGTGTATGTGTGTAGCACCCATAGACTTCATGATACCTAAAGGAATAAATACTCACATTGGTAACATAGATCTTTTTTGATGTGTGACTTGCAATTTTACCCAGTGATTGAAATAAGGGAGCAAGATGTCCATCTATAGGAACTTTCACATAATCTTTCTAACTCTAAACCTTGATAGTTATTAAAGTTTCCCTCATTGTAGAGGGTGTCGATAACAAGAAAGTGAATTATTTGGGAAGCTAAAGTCCCAAAAGTGTGGTTAACGCTATGTCCAAATTCTATAATTCTGCGCTTTGGTTTCTAAACTATCCTGCAAGGTAGATATCTTCTTTCATTCATTTCTATCTTCATTTCATTTTCTGAATGTTGATGAAACTGGTTTGTCACTAATCAACTAACTCAACTTGTAAAGCTCTATATACATCCAAAAGATAATGTGCACAACTGAGATTATAATATAATGAAATTCATTATCCCAATGATTCACGATTGTCATCATTATGAATATTTGAAAGGTCTTGAAAGTGTTACAATTGTTGGATTATTAAGCGCTTAATACTTTTTTTAGCTAGTGACATCTTAAATTTAAATTTATCTTTTATGACTATTTAAATGGAACAAGTGTCCTTAAAGTGAATTTGTAAGTTTTGCACCTTAACCAATTCTGAATGATTAATCATTCAGTTATGGAAAGAAATAATGTCGATTGCTAATTGTCAAATTGTAGTATGTCACTGGTGAGATTTCCCGTTGAAGCTTTTTTAGCTTGAAAGTGTTTCATGCACCTTAATCTAAATGAAACTTATGTTATGTATAAGTGTACCTTCTTATGTGGTTGTTTGATGGGCCCCCTTGACCTGTTGTAGTGAATTTATCCTCCTTAATCCTCGCTGCCACAAAAATATCTTTTTCTTTTGATTGATATGTCCCAAATGAGAGGGAATGATCCTCTACATATACAATTCAGTGGAGTTGAGGGGATGCAACTTTTGATCTTCTTATTGACATATAGTTGAGGCCGACCTAAATAATTTACACGAGAGAAACATAAATTCAAAATTCCACTTATACTTATCCAAATTTGATGATCTTTGGATCAATTTTGGTCCTATCGAAAAGAGGAATTATATGCCAAATTATCTAGCCCCAAAGGAGTTGTTCAAAGTGGAATTTGGCCCTAGTTTCCATTTTTAACAAAAATAACCATCAATACTTTTTTCTAGCATTTTAGGTTGAATTCACAATAGTATGCCAAAAAGTGTCATTTCAATAATTAGGATATATAAATGTGAGATATATGCTCTACATCTTTGGGTTATCTCATTTTCAAATCTAAGCTTTTTTAGGCCACATGTTAATTGTTTGAACTTTGAACTTTGAAGAAATTTCTGAATGGACTTCGTAAATACTCGAATGAATGGACTTCGTAAGGCAATGGTACCATAAATTGTGTTAATTCAAAGATTTGACTTCCATATTTTCACAAAATACAATGTCCTCAATAAATACGTATATGTATAGATACTTATGTTTAGGATTATATATTTGTTGGAGCGGTTCATTTATGTTTTACTATAATTCTGATGTTGACAAGCTTTAGAAGACTTTTTTCATCAATTTCTCATAGAATATGAAAAAGGAAATGATTGTCAAAATGTGGCAAAAATTACATTTCTCCTGATCTCTTTCTTTATTGTTCATGACAAGATAATCGTGTTGCAGGAATGAGTTATCCTACAATCTGTTTCAATTTGTGGATTTTTTTTTTCCTCTCATTTTTTTACAAGGACGTAGATTTCATTTCCATGTTGATGGTTTTTGCATGTATCTTATCTAGCTCCAAATGATGGTAATGGAGTGGATCTTGAGAAGTAGTCATGGACATAGAATCTATCAGTGGTTAATGTTACAACACCACTTCCACTTGATATCAGAAAAACTTAATGATCCGTGACATAAAGAAGAGTCATTTAACGACATGGTTGAAGGGGAAACCTCATGTCTTAGTTGTAAGTCATTTATTTTCATTTTTTAGCTGTAAGTCATCTGTTTGATTTTGAGATTTATCAGCTCAATTATTTCACTAATCCAATATGCATGGCCTGTATTTCTCACTCGATGTTAGTTACTTGACATGGTTGATATAACATTCAATTTTAGGCCACTTTTATTTTAAGTCACCGATTTTATTTATTAAAAGGATGTTCATATTTTAATTGGTTTACTTGGAGTTTGATTTAATTTTTTTCGTAAATTCCACATGGATGTTATTTTTTCAGGGTAAGATTTTTGCACTAGTAAGGTCAGATGAGTCATAGAACATAGGTATACAACAAGAGCATCTTTGGCCTTTGTTGTGTATCAGTTATTCTTTATATCATTGATGGATGGTTATTGATTGATGTAAAATAAAGGATGGGAAGGTCTTGCCAATTCTCTTGACAAAACAAAATCAAATGGAGTGGTATAATTTTTTTTTAAAGGGTGTGCCAGAAATCAATACTTGAAAGGTAGAACTTGAGAATAGAAAGTAATCTGATCTGGATCTAGAGACACAACAAACCTTGGAAAAAAAAATGATGGTATTGATGAGTCTTCCTTGCAAATAAGCTCTAATTGTTAGACCATTGCCCAAATTTCAGTTATCTACAATGGCAATAGTGACTCTAGCTTTATTTGTATGAATAACGACTTTGGCCATTGTCCTGTTCGTTTCCTATGAATGATTTTGATTTTCAAACTCCAACTATTTTGTTGTTAAACTAATTAAAGCTTTGATGACAAACATATAGTTTTCAAAGCTCTTTTCTAAATCTATTTTCTTGAGAAAATTTTTCTTTTTACTTTAGGTACTGTAGATTGCTACTGTGTGACATATGCTATGATATAATTTCCTGGATAAATAGACAGAAGTGTTGTACAATGTAGTCTTTTTTAAATCTAAAGAAACATAATTTCCAAATATGAAGTTTATTAATTAAGAACATCTTTTAGACTTCTTAGCTAAGTTATGATTATATTCTGGTAGGGGATTTTGTGTACGTTGATATTGTGTTGTCTCTTTGGTTTCTGTCAAATAACAATGGTTAGTAAGGAATGTGTTCTCGAGCAGCAGGCACACATTTTATTCTACTATTGACATGGATCTCCATGGTTTTCAGGCATGGCAACAAAACCACAAATGTTAGTGGGATCTCCAAAGTCTGTATTGGATGAATTTAATACTAGTGATGATTTTGATTCCTTGTTAGATAAAGAATGTCACAAGTCGAATTCAAATAAACAAAAGTAGCTCAGGAATGAAGATGAAGCTATTGCTTTCTGTCCAAGTTAGTTTTTTTATTTGTTGGTTGTTGTTGTGTTTTGAGTGCGGACTTGTGAAATTCTAAATTGCATGTTGGTTTATGTGAAGGGAGAATATATATATATATATATTATTTATATATTATATTATATTTATATATATATTATATATATATATATAATCTTATATATATATATTATATAATATATATATCGCTCATGGTTTCTGGAAATCCATGTTAGATTTACACATAAGTTTAGATATCATTCAGATATCTAAACACCCAACAACAACATTGAGATTTTTATTTCACTCAAACTATAACATATTGCATCAATGTTAATCAATGCTCTTCTTCCATATGCTATCCACTTATGACATTTCCTTTGAAATATTTGGTGAACTTGCTAGTTATAGGTCATTTATAGGTTATAAATGTCTTCAAGGTTTCACTTCTAATTGAGTATTCAACTTCACATATTGATTCTCTTATACGTAACTATTTTTCCTTCCATCTACATTTCATAACTTCCATAACCATTAGGTAGGGGCCTACAATTTTGATCCTTCTTTGCTTGTTTAGTAAAATATTTATGAGACTTTAATTTATTGAAAGTTGTAGAATTTACAATTTATGAAGTTTCAAGGTCTAATTTTTAAAAGTATAATTCTTTAAAGGGTGCTAGGTCAATGGAAGAGCATCTGCTTTACACGTAGGAGGTTGGTGGTTCAATTCCATCGTGCCCTAATATCCATATGGAATGACGACGATCAGTTTTTGGTGACAAAGGCTCTTTTTCCCATTAGCAATGAGCTTATGGTGCCATTTTTCGACCCTTACCAAAATATGAAATGGTGACGGTCAACAAACGCCACCATATATGCATCAGTAGTGATGACCATGAAAGGTCCGTAACCATAAATCTTTATTGTTGATATGAAATGGTGACGGTCACTATCCGTCATTATAGTCATTATTCGTGATGGACCTTGAATGTCACCACAACACCTATACTTTTGGCAATGTGACATTTGGTGACGGTCAATGAACGTCACCATATATATGCACAAATAGTGACAGCCATGAAAGATCCATCATAATAAATCATTGTAGTTCATATGAAATAGTAACGGTCACTATCCATCATTATAATCAATATTCGTGATGGACCTCGAATGTCACGATAACACCTATACTTTTGGCGACGCCACCTTTGGTGATGTTCAGTTTTTGGTGACTGAGGCTATGGTCCGTCACCGTTACTCATATGAAACGGTGACGGTCGCTATCCATCATTATAAATCATTATTGGTGATAGACTTTGAATGTCACCACAACACCTATATTTGTGGCAACGCCACCTTTGGTGATGTTCAATTTTTGGTGACAAAGACTCTTTTGACCGTCACCAATGAGCTTATGGTGACATTTTTCGCCCCTCACCAATGTCATTTTTTCTTGTAGTGATCATTAGTTTTTCATAGTATATCTAAGATATAATTGTCTTAGAAGTGGGACCTATGATTACAAAAAGCTAATAAAGCTCAACTGCAAAGCTTATCTGTAATACTTGGATGACTATAAGACTTTGCGGTTTGGTTAGTAATAACTAATTTTTGACTGGTTCATCATTTGGCGTGATCATAAAAATCCTCCTACCTACAAGGAAGGAGAGCCCTGTAAATTTATAAAAGGTTTCTTTGCTTGAGCATAAAACTGCTAAAGATTGATGAAATCTTATGTAATGAGTGATTTGAAATTTCTTTTATGCTTGGTGTTAATTTAGCATCATTTTAAGAAATCTGAGTTGAATTATTTTTGTTCAGTATTTATCTCATTAGCTCCATCGTTTTGTTTTTACGGGTCCTTTGTATTGAGTCATCTACACAACCCTCCTCACTTCTTCAATACCTTACCTTGCTTGCATGAGAATACGAAAAACCTCAGACATGGGGGAGTGGTTGTTGGGACTGTTTTTAACATCTTCATTTCACTTTCTTTAGCTTCCTTCAGCATATCAGATTGGCACTCATCAGCTCCAACTATTCTAGATCATTTAGGATCTTCAGCCTTACTTTTCCTCATTTTTTGACACTTCCACGGCAATTTCAAAATTCCTGTACTAGTGCGTTGTTTGTAGTTTTTCTAGTAGAACAAATTCAGATGCAGCGTCAGTATCACTCAACAACTACTCCATCTTGACCTTTACGACATGTTACAAGGAGCAGCCTAGAGAATTTCAATTTGAAGACTATGCATCAGGGCATCTTATTAAAATTTCATCCGGTATTGGAAAGAAGTTTCCTGAATGCATTCGATACTGAAAAACTATGTTCATCTAGTACTAGAAAGGAGTTTCATGTGTGCCTCTGGTACTGCAAAACAATTTTCATACGGTACTGAAAATATTGTCTGTGGTATAGTAATGGAGGAATGAGATCAATATTTTATTTTCTGCTATTAAGATTCATATTAATCATATGATGAATATATAATTACCCTCATGAACTTTTATTACCATCACTTGTTAAGCCCCTATCCTAATCCTAAAGTACTTACCTTCATTCCCTAATTGTTCCAAGATAAATTATTTTTATTATGATTAAGTGGGAGAATTATGGGTGTGATTAGATGAATTCCAATCATAATATGAGAAAATGAATTCTAAAATTGAGCCTCTGTGGGTTGTTTAAACAATGATGTTATCACCATTTCATAACCATAAAGTTGAATGATGGCAATGAATGATTACTAGAACATTGATATGGACTGTCTCGTACTGTTGTACTCGACCACATTCTATTCATCATGTTTAAAAATTTATTTGCATGAAGTGCAATATCATCAACGAGAATGATTTCTAAATTAGCTTCGCATACAACGTATCACCATCATCCCATATGATCTCGCCTAGTAATTATGGAAACAGTGTGACCGTTGCCATTCCCTTTCGAATTATAAATGCTCCTCTAGATTGCTTCACCATCCAGATGAGAATTATTTCTCTCTTTCATAACCACTTTCCCTTTCATTCCACTCCTCCATCTAGCGTCAGTTCCATTACTCTGCTAGTTCTGGTACTCTGCTATTTCCAGTATTCCGCCACTTCCGGTACTCTGCTATTTCCGTTACCCTACTACTTTCGATACTCAACCCTCTTTACAATTTATCCCTAATAATTTTCTAATACTCGTGCTTAAAGCTGGCGTGGAGGTAGATATGCACGAAACAATGTTCCATTTTTATCAAGAAACAAATGAATATTAGTTGTGCAGAGAAACATTCAAGCACTTAGATGGCTGGATTCCGTTTTTGGAGAAGTTTAAAGGATACCATGAGGGCGTTTCTCACACTTTCACTCAAAGTTATGATGGTGAATATTTTCAACTAGGAGGTCTGCAGTTAGAGATCACATAAGCTACTATAGAGGAAGCTATAAGATTATCGAGTGCAGGGGAGAAATACTTCAAGGGTGTAAATCTTAACAAGAAGTTGTAAGAAGGCTCCATTTTTGAAATTTTGAAGAATGGTTTAATATTTTTTTTGCATGAGGACATGGAATGACTAAGGCATGGGGGAATGTTGATTCCCATTTTTTATGCCTTTCATACCCCATATTGTCCTCTATTTTTTACCAACTTTACCTCAAAACCTACTCACCACTTCCCTACCTTCAAAAACATGACTTTTAGCATCTTTGTGTATATATGAGGTAATTTATATTTAAAGCTTGATTTTTATGTTTTATTGTAGTAGAAATAGAATTATTTGATTTCTTATACTCTCTGATTAATTGGATTGGCTCACATAGATGTGATCCTACTCATCCAGTATTAGTGCAGTGATCTGGTACTCGTGCTCCTATCCATCTAGTACCAGTGCAACAATCTGGTACCGGTGCTCCTACTCGTCTGGTACCAACATTAGAAATCCAGTACTTGGGTTCTTATACGGTACCCGTGTATTTACCGATCAGATGCCCGTGTTTTTATCCACCATGCACCTGTTTTCACCATACTCGTGCACCCATCTAGCACCAACAACAACACATGTGTAATTCTAGTACCCATTTTCCGGCACCTGCATGATTTTGGTACCTATGTTCCTACACTAACTGTATTATTCCAGTACCAGACCCTACTTTCCAGGTTCGATGGTTGAGAAAATTGTCTTCGATGAGGCCAAGGAAATTGTTGATCAAAAACATCATTTTATTACAACAAATCGAGATATGCTTCCTCCTCATGCAGTGCATGTGATGAGGATGATGTTGAATATGTAAAAGAGCTAAACTATAATATTTGGTATGATTTGTTACTATTTTATTAAGCCTTTATGTAATGCCATTTATCTATAAGAGAAGGCTTGTAGACGATATTCAGAGATTGGAGATTAGAGAGAGATTAGAGAAATAGAATTTTAACTTCACTGTGATGCTAGAGACTTGATTTTGTAATATTTCTTTGAAATCAATAATATGAGTAGCAATTGATGAATTCGATGTGTTAATTAATTTCTTAGTTCTGTAAGTCTTCAAGCTTTCCTTGGTAGCTCGGAAAGGGCCCACTGAAGCCATCAAGGCCAGTTCTTATTCTAGTTATTATATGGTTTAGAAGTGTTTTAGAGTTTGATGCAATTCTAGTCTTGTTTTATGTAAGTAATTTCTGAGTGACAATTTATTAGTTTTATGAATGAAAACTTTATTTCTTAACCTGCACATTTATTTGTTGATTGTTATTTTAATGGACAGGGAAGCAAAGATCAAAGATCTCACCATTCACCTACATGTTCTATTAGTTAAGACTCTTGTCATACATTACCTGTACTAGAATGCACAATTTCTTTCAGGACTAGTCCCAGTTGCTTTGTTTAATGCTTGAATGGAGTGATTGATTCTAGTGTAGTGTTTGATATCAACCGCTACAAGAAAACAGAGTTGAATCCATATTTTCATTTCATGAGACTGTAAATGGACAGACTTGTTACCTGAGCAAGAACCATTAGATTACATTTCTTATTAAGATTTTATTTTTGAGTTTTGCTTTCAAATTGTGTGAGGAAGTTAGTATTGGTTTTTATCTAGGCTATACTCATCTGACATAGGAACTTACATATTATCGGCACATATAATGTATCAGCTCTACTGCTTACGACTCCCTGGTTGAAAATTTAATATTGTGGTGATATATCATTCATATAATTGCCCCAACAATCACAATGGCCCTACCGTGCAAGGATGTAATTTTTGAATTCAGGCTTCTTTGATCAATAATATGTTTGAAAAAAAATATTTCAATAAAACGACTAAGTAGGTTTTCTTTACATCTATTTATTTCGATGCCTAGATCGGGTTCCTGATCTTGTCCTGAAGATGAACCACACTAGTTGGTTCAAAACACGTCGATGAGATTTTATCCTATGTGATTTTTACCGAAATATTTTTTTGTCAAACATATTATGGATTGTAGAAGCCTGAATTCAAAAATTACATCCTTGGACAGTAGTGTCACTACAATTAAAGTTCATCATTTCGAGAGGGAATGTTTGCAAATATCGAAGATGAAATCCGATCTAGTGTTCCTAAAAAGATGTAGGGACTCATGTTATTAATGGTTCTTGAGTCAAACTAGCCGTTCTAATCTAATTGCTAGTTAACGTTTCTCTACATCTATTTATTTCGATGTCTAGATCAAGTTCCTCGTCTTGTCTGGAAGGTGAACCACACTAGTTGTTTTAAAATGCGCGAGATTTTCTCCTATGTGATTTTTACCAGAAGGTTTTTTGTCAAACATATTATGGATCACAGAAGTCTGAATTAAAAAAAAGAGGGTTAAATATTTATAAAATATTTTGATTGTGAATTAAGTTAGGGTTTTTGGGCATGTGGTATTGATAAGCCATGATATTGGCCCATGTTATTGTAACAAAACCTATTTACAAGTTAATAATATCCATGGTAATGTGGGGGTGAATATCCATGGCTAAGAATTTTATCATATTGTTATAAAATATTTTGATTGTGAAATAATTTATGGTTTCTAGGCATGTGGTATTGATAAGCCATGGTATTGTAACAAGGCCTATTTCCAGGTTAATAATATCCATGGTAAAGTGGGGGTGAATATTCATGGTTACAAATCTTTTCATATTGTAAGTTTATTGTAAGTATTAAGTTTTTATGTGTTTATTAATTAAATTTAAATATGGTTATGGAATCATTATTTTAATTCATAAGGTAAAATGGATTTTAATTTATAATTACTAGTTATATGTTATATTTTTTATATGATTTACATTATGATTTTTTATCTAAAAAAAAGTTCGCATTTTATTAATAAATAAAAAAATAAAAATATATAAATATATTGTTACAATTTCTATATTTTGACTTTTTATTAATGAGCAACATTTAATAAATTACACTCATCTCGATAATAGGCTCTATATTACTTTAACTTTTTATTATTAATTGAGACAAATTTAAAATTACACTCATATGTGGGCATTATATTACTTTTAACTTTTATTGCGAGAGGCGCTCTACAACTAGTAAAGAGTAAGATGTCTAAGATGTAATGTAAAAAGTTGTCAACAATTTTAAATGTCGAAAAAATATATAGAAAAAAAAAACTTTTATGTTAAATGATTATTATAAAAGAAAATTTAACAAAAAAATAATTGTAAAATAGTACAAAAACCAGGTCTAAAATATATATTAAAATAAATATAAAATAAAAAACGAAGAGTTAACCAAAACATGGCAATAAACTTTCTAAAAGCTACTAACACAAACAAATCTAGTGGCTAAAAATGAACTGTTTAAACTCAAGTGATATTAATAAATATTTATTTATAGAAATTTAAAAAATAATATATAGTGATATTTTAAAATCAATAAAGTAATAAAAAATAATTCATATTAATGTAGGTAGTAAAATTTGACTATCAAAATTTAATATAGTAGTACATTAATTATACAAATTATGCGCGTGGTACATTAAAACAATTAATATAAAATATAAATACAAAATTAATGACTTAATGTTACTATATTTATTATAGAAATTATGTTCATAGTCCATTAAAATAATTAATATGAAATATAACTACATAGATTAATGAGTTAAAAAATGAAGATATCTATATATGAGAAATGAACAATAACTAGCATTTGCACCAAATGTTGCAAAAGAAACGCCGTAAGGCATAAATTGAGGAATAATCACTACATGGGAATGGGCAAATCTAAATGAGATGCAAATATGTAGCATAAATGAAATTCTAACGTTGTATAAACAGAAGTTGATTTAGGTTGCCTCACACTATTTTTTATTAATTATTGAATTAATATTGCATATAAATCCCTTAAAATTCAATCAACTTATAATTTAAAGCTCCGATCTAAATTTGACTTCGGGTCATTAACAGGGTGATGCTGTCTCTCAACTACTTAACCACTAAACCATAGGCCAACAAAGAAAAGACTGCAAAATGTTACAGGCATTACCATAGTAAACCCAATGACTCTACAAACAAGAATTTTTGGGGGAGAGTGTTATTGGAATTAATAAATGGAATAAAAGGAGTAGAACCCTTGTCTTACTTCCAATTCTTGTTTACAAAAGAAAGCTCATTCTAAATGATATATCTTAGGTTTGGATCAGAAGGTAGAGCTGAAGTCTCTGATAAAAAAGAGAGACATTTTTTCTTCACTTGATTAAAGCGACTGTAAGTGGGAGTGGGAATATAATTTTTGTTAGTTTTGAAGGTAGATGGAGGATCAAATTCCAGTAATTTATAAGGGGATGAACTGGCCTCATTGCAGTTTTTGTGGTCTAAAGTGGTTGTTAGCTATTTTTGTGGTTTATGTGAGTAGTTTTGTGAGTGTGGCCTCAATGCAGAGTGTTCTTTGTCTTATGTGCTTCTATTGCATTGTCTACAAACTCATTCTGGTGAAAATTGGGTTGGCTAGGAATTTAATGCAGGACCTGCTCTACTAGTGAGCTACCTGCCCTTTTGATGATGGGCATCTTTACCTGTTTGATATCAAGGTGTCAATTGGTACCTCCAACATTCCATTGGGTTAATGCCAAATGGTGTAGTAGTACATAGGTAACTTTTGCAGTGACGTTTCAGGGGAGTAGTTCAAGTTTTGCTGATATTCACCTTCTTCTGCTAGCTAAAAACGTGTTTTAGGTATGGTTACTCAAGGTTGAAGTTATGATAATGAGAAAGATCAAGGCCTAGGTTTTGGGCCGAGTTCTTTGTATGTTTAATCTGCTACATGTGCCTCTCGTTAGAGTTCCTTCTTGAATACTTACTTGAGTTGGTGGAACTCGGAGCTCATAACACTTTCCAACTTATTTCAAATTTCATTCCATATTTTCATGCAGCATTGCCTCAAAGTTTCCATGTCGGCACTGGTTGCCTTTTCTCCAGACCAATCTCGATTAAATTATGCAAGTACTCTTCTTAATAGCATACGCTGTGTTGGGTGCCAAATTATACATTTCTGTTATTGAAATTCAACTCGAGAATATGGTAATATGGTCATATGGTCATATGTTTATCGTGTTTTATATTTTCCAGTTTTGGTCTACCAATCATGTACACGAGATTTTTTTTCTTATCTTCACAAGATAAGATAATGCATTCTATGTACGTTTAGAAACATTTGCAATCTTCTAAGAATTGATGGAAACAATAGATGTTACTATGGACAAATCAAATGAATGCAAATTAATAGCACATGGATCTTTTGATGAACTAGTAGTTGTAGCTAAGCAAACTGACAACACCTACAAGTCATTACCAACTGCCGTGTTTTATGATGCTAAAAAATAACTTATAGCCTTATCTGTTACAAAAATGGTTCTCCATCAACAAAAGGAGCATTCTACATCTGTAAGTGAATGGATTTATTTTGATTTCCATCACTCACATGGAGGCGACTGCAACAATCATAGTTGTTTTTCTCTTCAAAAAAATATACAAGATGAAGACAACTGCAAATTGATTAAATTTACAGATCCTTCTTTGAAAGTGACTTCAACTTTTTTGAATATAATGGAGTATTTTGATAAGCACCAGGATAAGCAACCTGAAAATAATGGTCCAAAGCTCTCCCAAAGTGTTGGTATATCAGATATTCCAAGATTCAAGTCTGACACTGTTTTGGGTGGGGTACCTGACAACATTGACATGAAAACATAGGATAATATGCAAAATGCACTTCTGTCAAGAACTAAGAAAGTCTCTTTATTGTTCAACTCTATGTTTGTATCGAGTGCTCTGTCATTTTACTTTAATGTGAAAAGAAGTTTTGTAAGATGTGGAGATCCTTCAGCAAAAGAAACAAGTAGCATGTAAAATTCTTTGTATAACGATCTCAATGAATTCTCAAATACTATTTCATACGATTTTTATTGTCAAAAGAACATTATACAACTTCATCATATTGAGATGTCCAAATTTGTCATAGACATTATTGATTGCATTAGAACGGATTCTGAAATGGTTTATGAGTTAGATAATGAGCTAAAAAGAATAGTACATACATTTCCAGACTTGAAAAAGCTTTGTATTCCAGATGTTAATTAGGTAGATCTAATGAGTTTGATCAAGGATAGGGTTTCCCAAATAGGTTCCTTGAAATATGATACAACTTTGAGAGGACTAGGCACTATGCATATATTATAGAAGGCAACTTTTGATGTTTGTTTCTAAGTGTTCAGGTAGCATATATGTATTCGATAGAGTTGGTTCAAAGCATAGATTTTTTTGAAGATTCTATAAAACTACCCTATTCTTTGCTTAAATATGCCTTTCTTGACCATCAATAAGCACTTTGGATGTAACAGCACCAAAACAGAGAACTTTTGGAGGAGAGTCTACCATGGACTTCATTTCCATTTTCTTATACATTTGGTTAGATGTACCTAATTTGTTTAATCCATATATAATTTTTTCTGAGTTCCAATATGATGCTCACTAAAAACAAACAGATAAATCTGATGCAACCTTGCACCAATAAGTAAACGGTGTAATGTTTCAATTTAAAACAACAGCATTGGTCCACAGTAAAAAATCCTTCAAAAGCCATCCATTTCCTCCAACTGCCTACCTCGAACATCCTATCAAGTGATATGGTACAACCTTGGCTTTTACGCCAGTAGGTATAGCGATGTAATCATTCAGTTAAAAAGGATCCACACAGCTCTGGAGCCCTATACTGGCAACATAGTCATGCACTTCATCAAATATATACATCTTAAAAATGCGAAATTTACTAACTAAAGTACAACAATCAAAATCAAACAGAGAATTCAACAGAAACCCTGTCAAACCAGATATAACAATATAGCAACTTATTAGATTTGGATTTGTATAATATAGATTTAAAATAGTATACCGTCCAGAAGATTGTTGTGGGCATGTCATTGAAAGCCACTCTTGCTAAGCCAAAGTCACATATTTTTAGCTTGCAATCATCATTTGCCAAAACATTCTCCGGTTTCAAATCCCGATGATACACATTTACTACAAGAACATAAAGTTGACAAATTAGAGAATAGAATTCACATTCCTTCTTCCATACTAAGTTCCCTAAAATGGGAAGGTGCTTCACAGTCACAATAGATTCTTAAAAACGCAGTTAAAACTTAACAGGATTATTTGAACAGGATTGATGTCCTAAACCAGATACCCTTTAGTACACAAACTAGAAAGAAGCAACAACATTTCCTTAACTAATTACATTTAACCAATATTAATTACATCATAATAATACAAAATAAATTAAACTAATAACAAAATTAAACTTAAACTGATACAAAATAAACTAAACTAATAACAAAATTAAACTGGAAACCTAATTATGCCCCTTATTTTCTTATATCCAAATTACATGATAAAAAATTATAATTTCAATACATTTCGAAAACAAAACTACATTATTTCTTTCGCACAACATTAATGATGCATTCCTTCCTTGGAAATGATTTCAAGTTAATACGAGATTCAAACAATTAGCAGAAGCCTAACTGAACCTAAATTATAAAGTGCCAGCCAGGTCAACAAGTTAAAATTTTCTCAAAGGTTAGCGTTTGTTTCAGTCATGGACGTGTTTGAGAAGAAATTACACATTCTCTGAAATCAATGGAAAATTTACAACTTGGACCACTGGATTGGCAACTCGAACATTCCTAAGGAACATTCACGTATGAGTAATCATTTGAATAATAACAACAACAACTAACCTATGGTGTCATTCATTTGGATTATTGTCTGGTTACTGATTATGCTAACCCCAGTATCAATCGCTTCTGACAAAAAAAAACCAGTATCAATCTCTATTAAGGATGTAATCAGTGCCCGAGAGAACGGCAATATGCAGAGCCTATCAAAATTATGGGTATGAAGAGACCCAATCAAAATTATGGGCGCGAGGAGGCCCAGCAGAAGCACAAGTCCATATGTCACTGGTCCAATACGAAAATAAGAAGCATGAGTCTGCTTTGACAAAATTTGTTGCCTATGCCAGAGCTATATTTTTAGATGCATCGTCTATTTCACAGAAATTGGTAATACAAAATTATGGTCATTTATAAGACAACTGCTAAAACTAAGATATGTGCCAGCTCCATTATTTCATTTCTTGGAACTTCTTTCCAATCTTCTCCCGAAAATAGCTACTTTCTAGTATAAAGGGTATCTTATTCCCATCCCATCCATTTGTGACAATAGATGAGTTTCTAAATGTTAAATTCACTAGCTATTGAAAAGATATTTCAGAGGAAGGGGAATCAATGAACATTTTATCTTGGTCCATCATCTCTGATGACATCATAAAAACATTCTGACAGGAGAGGTAAGCTACAAAGGCATTTCCAGCTTGGTCTTGAAGTTTTATTTCTGCCCTAAGGCTACCATATTGGCATTGTTATACATGATTTTCTCTTCTTCAACAACTAAATTCAAGTATCATAAGCTCTGGTACTTAACTGTCCCAATAAAGCATTTCTAAATCCAAGCAAGGATTTATTTTCTTCAACAACTAAAGCCAAGTATCATAAGCTCTGGTACTTAACTGTCCCAAGCAAGGATTGGTTAAAACTGCAATTAGCATTTGGCATAGGACCACTAAAAATATTGGATATAAACTGCAAAAATTGGTTGGATTTGTGTCACAGGCAATTTTCCTCTACAAACAGCAATTATTGCAGGACCATTAACTTCAACACCATTTGACATGCTATTTATGAGCATCTGATGCAACAAATTGTGTGCACTGAATATGTATAACATAAAGTAAACATGAATTCCTATTTATATTTGACTTTTATTTTCTTCTCAATTCCAATATATTACAAACAAATTGGCAATATGTAATCTAGAAGACAAAATTGTTTCATGAAATTGAAATTGACTGGCATTCCATTTCAGACTACGAATGCACCATGATTCATAACAATATCAATCAATATAGAGAGCTGATTATTAACTAGAGACTGTGTACTTCGACTATTAGGGCTATGAATAACTTATCATGTCCTTCAATAAATTTAGACATATTGGAAGAGAAAAACAAATCCAGTGCAAGCAAAACAAAGGAGAGGTCACAGATGGTTTCTGAGACTTGAAACATTTTCAAATAAAATGTACCACATAACCAATGCCCCATAGAGTTTAGTCCTAGAAAACCAGCTTCTAGTAGATTATATAATATCTAGAAATCTTTTAACTGAATGCTGAACAGACCATTATAGGTGTTCTTACGATATAACCAACTTGTAAATGTACTTGCCTAATATAAAGGCACCTCCCATAAGCAATGCCCACACAAAACTGCTATGGCACCTAAGAAAAACACAAAAAGTAAGCCAGCATGCAACCCCCCTGATGTTTTTCGTGGTGTGACCAAATCTGCTGATTTGAAGCCAATAGAGCTGCTTGCAGGCCAACTGGATGCAAAAGACCCTTGCACAATGCCATTACCAACACCACATGAGCAAGTAGGTAATAGAGCCCCAGATGAATGCTTTATCTTGGGTTCTAGAACCATAGAGCATGCACAGGTAATAGATACAGCAGCAACATGATTAGTTGCAGTTTCAACAGTTACTGAATCGACCTTGGGCACTAGTGAAAAATATTTGCTTTTGAAGGGATATTCAGCTGCCAATGCAGGACGTGCAGGAATAGATGCTAGCATGCTTGCAAATTTGGAAGATGACCCAATATCATAATCCTCGTGATTCTTTAAGTTTTTCATTCCAGCACTTGCATCTTGTCTTTTTGTCATAAACTCATAATCTGAAAAGGAAAACTATATTAACAAGAAGGAAAACAAAATTTAAAATTCTCTCTCTTGCCAGTAATTAGTATTTGAAAGAATTGTCTATACCTGCTGAAGGAACCAGATTTCTTGCAACATCTACTTCCGAAAAGGCAAAGCCATCACTAGCATTATTGATCCATTGTTCTTGCATCCAAGATAGAGATCCCAAATTTTCCCCTAGTGGACTGGAAAATGGGTGTCTTTCTACATTATAAGCCTGTTGTAAAAACAATATTGAATGCATAATGAGAAAATGGACAGGAAATTCCATGCCCAAAATTTTAACTTTCCTGTTCAAGTTTACTGTGTAAGATTTATGTGAAACCGCAGTACGAAAAATACTCTGTGACGCTCAACGATCAAACCTGAATGAATGTTATATTCTCTGCCAGAACATAGAAGTGCATACCACTTGGAGCACACTGTATCCATATGTTGGACTATGAGTCTGTTCTGACACTTCAGTTGACATCTGAGACATCAAAGAAAGTATCCTTTATATCAAAGGTCTCCATATCAGAAGAGTTTAGCTCAACTGGATTTGCAAGATCCTTCAGCTCTAAGAAAGATCCATCAAGAAATGCAGGCGATGATTCATGTGAATTTGATATGAATGGATCAATACTTGTAGATACCCGCTTTTCAACTCCCCTACCATCTTGCAAATGAAAGACAACCGCATAATCTTCCATATTTCTCTGCACAGGATTATTTATGTTGCCAAACAAGTGTCCCACATCATTAAACACCTCAACATCTTCAGGTTGCACAATGATATGTTCGAATGTTTCTTTTGAGATCAGAGCATCCCAGTCCTGCACATAATTAATAAGTTACAAGTCAATCTGAAAAAATTTGGTCTTGTTATTATGCTGGAAAAGCATGCAAAAGTAAAAAATTATAACATGAATATCATTCGCCATGCTTAATGACACATGCCATAATTAATCGTTAGATATGATGCTTGTATTATTTACTTCTTCAAGAAAGAAATAGCCAACATTCATTTTTTGGGTTTGACAACAACCACTGGATCAAGTGCCAAATACAAAACAAGAATTGAATATAAGCATTTAGCATTCAGAAATGATTTGGTTTTAGGACCACCCGATTTTCCTCATTTTTCTCGCACAAGGATAACATGTCATGGATGCTACTGCTATCATAATATAACTAGCCTGGAGAATTATTTCTTTCAAAATGATGACAACAACCTTCGCTAGGCTAGGAAAATTTATGAGACTAATTATCTTGGTGCCAATTTTGTTTGAGTTGGATGTAAGATAACGGTGTTAATAACAACATGTTTTTCATACTCTAACACTATTGTACAAGATGCAAGGCATGCCACATTGGTATAGGATTTAGTGAAAGTTTTAAAATTATGCATGAGGGCTTCTATGAGATACCTGCACGAAGATCGAAGATTCCTCTCAAGTCAAAATAGCCTGCCAGACATTTCCAGTGAGTAAAATTGCACCATAATCTCTGACAGTGCATATCTCATCCTTAAGTATTGAATACTGGTTTTTAATTTCCTAAATATAATATAATAAAATCCTTTAAAATCCTCATTGAATGCTGGTTTTCCTATTTAAGTAGTAATCAACCATGTAAGTAGTAATCTGTGGTATAGTATGATTAATTGTTATGTGCTTGGTTGGTTATGGTTATGTTAATCAATTACTAGTAAAAATTCGACCTTGTAATTCTCATAGAACATAAATGTGAGTGGCTCTGTTTGCTCGTGTGAAATTCACATTTTGCAGCACTGTGCCCAATTTGTTGTATTGAGAGAATTTACCTGTGTATATTTGCTGTTAAGTTAATCAAATGCCATGCTACGGGATAGCATATGCATTTACTCACTCAATTAATCGCCCAGAGTATTAATTTCTGGCCATTGGTATCGGTGGAGGTTTGCCACAGCCCATTCGCTCAGGTAATTGTAAATCACTGTAGGCTTGTCCAATGATGCAAAAGCATGCGTCCTGTTACCCATTTCTCCAGCATGAATCGCCTATAATAAATGTCGTTCACTTAATGGGGCTGGATATGATCAGGTAAGATGAAACTGTATATGATAGAATCAGAGACCATGATTTGTAATGCTGAGGCAGAGGAATTGATATCATCAACTCTATTAAATGGCAGGAACTCTAGTAGAACTGCTTCATCTACAAAAAGGAAAAAACATCAAGAAGGAAATCAGCGATGGAAATATAATGGTACATGTTGAAAAATGATGAGTTCGGATTCTGCTATCCCTGTCATTAAGCTACAGGAGAAATCCGTAAATAATATCAAGATCCAATTGAACCAGATACCGGGTCTTGGCATGCTCATCAGCGATCAATATGTTAGTCTCAGGCACACCCCAAACTTCTTGCAGAAATTGCATGCAATGCCCACATGGGGCCGCTGAGACTGTAATGAATCTAAGCTGGGCCTCCCCGTGTTACGCTGCATTGGCTACCAGAAACTGCTCGGCATGAACAGAATGATTCAGAGGAAGACCTTCAAATTCCAAATTTACTCCAGATGCGGCCGCTCGCTCCAAGGCAGATAGCTCCGCCCGTGTCTCTTCCCCTTCCTCTGGCCATTGATCTAACGGTTGAAATTTGTTTAATCGTCTAACATCTAATCGTGTGGTGCACAAAATGACAAGTAGGCAATGAGGGAAGTTGATTTCAGAGGGAAACGCCTTACGACGTAATTATTGTAAATAATATATATGAAAATGTCATAAATAAATAAATCGAGAATTAAACACAATAATTTATAAATGGATTAAAAAATTGAAGTTATAACATTATTTTATCAAGATTATGAATTAAGTTCGGGTACTCTAAGTAATATATGAAACAACTCCATTAGAAGTTTTTTTTTGGGTCAATTTTATTCAAAATCCTATACAATTTTTAAAAAATCATGTGTTTAATTTGCAAAGTTCAAGTGCCTCATGGGTTTTTCAAGGTGCAAAATCCATTTATGCATTCAAAAGTGTATTTTACACAACAAGGAGCCACAAACATACTAGATATTGTATTTCCATATTCTGACCAAAAAACTATTTTGTGTATACTATATTGAATTAAGTTTAAGATACTAATTAAATTTTACTAACAATTAAAAAATAATAAACCAGCCTAGATCTATCTTAACTCTGGATCTACCAAGCATCGAGAGGGATCAATTTTTTTTTTTTCACATTAAAAGAAGTTTGTATCTCGAGAGATTGGATCTCTCTCTGCACTTGGTAGATTCATAGTTAAAATGGATCTAGGTTGGTTATGAATTATCCTACATTTAAATGTTTACCCTCATCCTTGATACTGGGCTATATATTACTTTTAACTTTTTTTTTTTCTTCTCTAACTAAGTCGACATTTTTAAGTGTTGACAATTTTTCTTACATTACACCTGCACGCCTCCCTTATACTGGGTTGTAGAGCACCTCTCGCTGCAACTAGTATTCCTCATTTTATAAAGAAATAAAAGTCGTAATGACCTTATTGGTTAGGTTGGTTTTAACTCTAAAGGTAGAAGTAAATATATATCTTATTTAGATTGAATTTTCTTATGAAATGGTTTTCATCATGCATTCATCAATACACAATTCCTATTGAAATTTCCCTTTTAGGTTGAATAGCATATTATTAACCACTATGAAACACCATTGTTCTCACTTATGTCAATCATTCACAATACGTCCAAGGTTTTATAGTGCTCAAATCACTCACTTAGATAGTAGTTCTTGTTTTGTAAAGCGACCTACCTTCATTTTCAATGCATTTTTACATTGCGATGGTTGCAAAAGCCCAATAGTAATTAAAAGAGTTGAAAATTTACACTATTCTTAATATGGAAATGAATAATATAAAAGTGATAACATCCACAATAACTAACAAGAAAGGAATAATTATAATTAAGCCCGTGAAAGAGAAATCTTAATATTGATAGTGAAATTGATAATAATGCTCACAACACCATTTCAAGGGATTAACCTTGAAAATAATAGAGTTCCAATATCATGTGAAATATTTCTAGCAATCTCTAACTATGATTAATACATATCACATTATTTAATTCCAACTACATAGTGTGCCTTAGTTCAATATGCCACATTATTTATTGAATACACAATTTGAATGCTTAGGGGACCTTTTCGAACAAGGTCACATTAGATTCTTACATTATTGAGTACACACTTTACCTACTTAATGTGTTACAGGTCATTTTATCACATCTGCTCAATAGGCCTGCAAACTAGATCAATCAACATCCTCGAACACTTTGTCATAACCCCTTCACAAAGCCCTAAGAATAATTTTTGAGACAATCAGCTCAAAAACATTGTTTTTAGCCCCAACGCTGCTTGCATGCTTGGCCACCTATGCTTAGTGCATGTTCCATAACTGAGCACTAGTTTTGGTCAACACATGTTACTGCCTTATGTAGGTGCACTGATTCTAAATATTCGGGAAAAATAAAAAAATATCTCCTAAGCTTCCTCTTCCAGAAGTTTCCAAGGTAGTTTTAACTATTTACTACATATAGAGAGCTTGAACTCCTATCTGATCCTATCTTGGAGACATTATCTCTTATCCCTTGAGCTCATCCTCCCATCATATGTGAATCTCAAGCCTTAAATGGTAAATCCTAAACTACCACACTCATCCTATAAATTTACTACCTCCCAAAAGGTCTGGGTTGGCTTTTGGAGATCGATAGTGCCCTCATGTTGCTGCGTTGAGCCAAAAGGAGTCATTGCATTCATGCATTACGGTTGATTTTGAGGTGTGCTTTGTGACAAGGAAGGACACGTCAATTTGGGGAGACATCTACAATGTTAGACTTCTATTTATGGTTGTAACTCTCTCTTATATTTGTTAATACAAAGAGCAACTTGTTTTCTTATATTTGTTGTGTTATGTTTGAACTCATGTATTTCAATGCCATGTTGACTCATTGATTAGAGATTTTAGATTATGCTACATGGATTGTGGCTCTTTTTCTTGTTTAGTGATGTGTGTAGGTTCCAATTATATCACTTGGAGATAGACTCAAAGCTTACAAGAAAGGAGGGAAGGAAGGATTGCTACAGATTCCAAGTAGGCTTCTTTCCCATTTTCTAATCTCTCTAAGGAAAAATTGAATCTCTTTGTCTTATGTTGTTCTATATCAAACCACTAGATCTAGGGAAATCACCTTTGTCCACAATCATGAAAATTATGCATAACAAATTGGCACCTTTACACCTTTTAAAGCTATCTTGATTGACTTACTCAGATAGTGATTGACCTTAGGAAAAGCAAAATTGGGCTTGGTCAGGTTTATTTGTGTCATGTTTTGACAAAAATATCCCTAGCACTTTCTCTGTTATGATACAAAGCACCCCAATGCTTAAGTTTCTTCTTTGTACATGCACTATAGTGCATTGGTTCTTGTTCTGTACTTATGTGAAATTGTGTGTTTTTGTAAAAGAAATCCCCCTCAATTGCTTGGGGGGAGGGGGGGGGCACTAAAATTGTGTATGAGTGTTAATCACCTTTGAGTGTCATCACCTTTTTGATAAGATTTTACTTCGTTCTTTCTTTCTTCTTGTCAATTAGGGTTTGTATGCATAGATTGATTGTTGATTTTGAAAATTAATTTTTACATTACAGTTAAAGTTTGCGTGGTTTCTTTTCATCAAAAATCAAGTTGTATTTATATGTTTCTTTGAATTTCATACATTAAAATAAAATAAAAGAAAACTAATTATTTGCTTTGCATATAGGGCTTTAATTTTGATTTGAATAGGTAAGTCAAGGAGAAAACTTATCTGTTGCATTTTTGATTGATTTCTTCTTCCCCTACTTAGTTAGGCCTTTCATTGTTAAAAGTAAAATGAAAAGAGTTATTTTTGTCATATTGATTGCATCATAGGTGTGTTCAGTGACATCAAGTTTTGAGCCTTGAAATCAAAACATAATTTAAGATAAAATCTAAAATTCACTCAATTAGCCTAAGGAGCATTTGAAACTTAACGACATACATAGAGGTCTAGGCTAGAGACGTGTTCCAATGTATTTAAACATAGGATCTGTCATTATTTGTCAATGTTACATTCCAGGGGTAATATCTCGTTACACATATGTCAGGTATATTAGATCATTCTCCACATACCTTCGGTTATATCGAATGACACTCCACGTACTCAGAGTATATCGGAATGCTCTCATCGAACAATTACACATTAGACAACATTAATACAAAATGTGTTTCCGCATACCTCAAGGTATATTTTGGAAGTCCACCATAGGATGCAAGCCAACCTTAGGAATTTATGTCGGTCACCTTGTCACTCGTAATACACTAAACACAACATTTGGGGAGATTGCCTGCAAGTACGTAAATCCTTGTTTTACCAAGGTGGTATATTGCAGTTCATAGTGATTAGGTAATCCTTATTCGCCTAGTTACCCATTTGTTTTATTTTGTGTCTTTAATTTCTAAAATTAATTAACCAACCATGAAACAACATTCTCACCATGAAACAACACCTTAGTAGATTTTAAGTTGAGACTAATGGCAATAGTTTCAGAGTCTACTAGTCAAGAAAACCCCTCTGATGGGAATCCTATTCCTTTTCCTTCTTTTGGAAATATTGGTGCTCCTTATATGGAATTTTTTTCCATTCCCGGATTGACCATTGGTTTACCAGTTTGGTTGTTTTCAACCTCCTTGGTTCCAAATGTCCAAACTGCTCCTTAACTAAGTTCTCCTCCACCTGAACAACATCGACCTCAATTTGAACATAAAGTTGACCCTTTTCCTTCTTCACCTATTTTTTCTTCATCCCTTTATTCCTCCTCGCCTGGTGAAAGTCTTGATTCTAGTAACCAAGAAGCTAAGAAGAAGAAGAAAAGGATCAAGAAGAACAAGCAAAGTAAGAATGGAGGCAACAAAGAAACCATTGCTACCAATAAAACTACTATGGAGAAACCTTCCAATCAACCTGTTGTAGCAGCTACAACCACCCTCCAAGATTTTGGCCTGCACCAATTTCGGAGCCTCCCTTGAGAGTTTCAATTGATGACTACACACATTCGGGTTCACTCCATGAGCTCGTGTGAGTCTTTACATCTACCTTGCTTGTTCATTTCATTCAATTTTCTGCATGCTGGTGTCTAAGTCATGCTTGTGACCATGTTTTGGTTATGCTCAAAGTCTTCACTTCGTATGTGCTTGTTGTGTTTGCTATTAAAGAATCTGTCGCACTCACACACAGAGTCACTTTCATTGTCACGCAAGTGTCGTCTCGATCAATGAACGATAAATCACGAGTGTCACGCTTGTCACTTGCACCGACGGTCAGTCATGTTGAACATGTGTGTCTGAATGGTTTGGGTCGTTTCATCGCCGAGTCATGCAAGTGTGTGTTCATATGATTACCTATGCATCTTTCGATCGTTCACACACTTAGTCATTTTTGCTGAAGTTCTGACGACCAAACTCCCCTATGATAGCCAGACCGTCACTCTGCTTTCGACTTAATCAACTGTCAACCAGAATAGTGCAGAAGCACCAAGCTAGTCTTTTCAAGCTGTTCTGCCTGCAAGCAATTTAATCAACCCTAATGTTGGCCACTTGGACAGTCGGACCTGGCAGTCAGCCTGAGGCAGACTACCCTAAAAAATTGTGCAGAGGCCACTGACCTTACTCACTCAGTTGACTGAGGAAATTGCACAGATAGACTGGATAGGCACCAAGTTCTTATCCCTGTCTCCCTTAGAAAATTGCACACTTTTCCCGGTCAGTCATCTCGACAGTCGACCCACTGCACATCTTGAAAATTGTGCAGTTTCATGAGCAGGAATTCTACTGCCAAGAAGTCTACTCAGATGAGAAATTGTGCAGAAATGATCAGCAGGACGGCCTCCTGGCCTCAGTTCAGTTTCCTCTGCCAACAACTCCCAGTTCCCTTTAGGAATTGTGCAATTTTGTCTGCCAGTGACTGAGCAGCCAACTGCCAGTTCCCTCTGGGAATTGTGCATTTTTTGCTGCCAGTGACCCTAGTAGCCAACTACCAGTTTCCTCTAGTAATTGCGCAGTTTTAGCTTCCAGTGACCCCAGCAGGCAGCTACTAGTTTCCTCTGGGAATTGTGCAGTTTTGGCTCCAATCTCCCAGACAATTCCTGCCAAAAGCTATGGAATCCCTGCCTACTGACCCTCCTCACAGCCCGGCCTGTTCCTCCATAAAATTGCACAATTTTGGCCTTCTAGTTCCTGCTTCCCGTTCATTCCAGAAACTGCACAGATCCTGCCTACCTTTCCTTCCTGTAGCCCAGATTGCCCCTCCCAAAATTTGTGCAATTTTGTCTCCCAGCCGACCCAGACCTTGCAGATAGTCATTGTCGACTCAGCTTGCCCGTCTTCATCACTCAATGACTCTTGTGAAGTTTTCATCGGTAGTGCCCAGAGCCATCATCCTGCTTCGCAGCCTTGCTGCCTCCCCCGATCACTTGCATCCTAAATGATCATGTGTCATGGTAGACTAGGAGGCTTTGGATTTGATGTCATCCCGTCATGAGTGACTGCAGGTACAGGTACACCAACAAACATGGCAAGATGATGAATGGGATGAACGAAGGGAGTACATGCAGAAGGACAGGTTCACCAACAGATGAACGAATGATACATGCGAAGGGATGTGCTCACCAATGGATGAACGAACGAACATGCACCTTCGCGAACATATGAGCCTGTCAGGCCTTCCAACATGAAATCAAGGAGCAACATGCCAAATATTCATCAAGCGAACCAAAGACCATTGAAGACTCCACGCACTTCGCCATGCGGAGGTGACGCTATGATACACAATGAAGACATTCATCACGTAGCAGCACTGTAGCTTGACATGCATTCCAGCAGCAGCACAAATTTACTAGCACTCTCATGTCGAGTCATGTAATGAGACATGTCACATACATCTCTACTATGGGATATGTTGTCAATCAATGTGATGTAACATGGAATTTCAAGAGACCCACTTGTTGAACAAAGAGTCATGTAAGTCGAAAAGTCATGGAAGTCAAATAGTCATGAGGGTAGTCAAACAACCACAAGGTTCAGTTTCACTCTTGGCTATAAATACCCCCTCATTTGTACATGTAAAGGAATTTTCACCTCAACTCCTCCCACATAGCCAAGAGAGTCTGTAATCTTTTCTTTGAGGAGTAAGTAGTGGCTCCAATGCCCTGCACTTGGGGTTAGTGATGTATGGTTTAACGATGTGTCTTGGAACTTTTGCTTAATTCAGAAGCCTGCTAATAGGCTAGCACATTTTCACACATGTATTGTATCTGTTGTAAGACTAATATTTAACACTTGTAATACATGTTTCTTTAACCTATGTTAAACATATAAACTATTTCACCTGTTGTAATACATAATCTATTAATGGAAATGTTTTGTATATGATGTTAACGCTGTCTCGCCCATGTAGACTACTCTCCCGGACATCAGACGAACTTTTCACATGAAGCTTGCTGTAACAACCGTTTTACTTGTTCAGACTCATCCATTGAGTGTTGTATGTGTTATCTTACCTTGTATGTTGTGACTACTGCATCCTTGTGGACTTCTCTTCCAGAATCTGTGCACGTCCTGTTGTGTTGTGTGTTCCTAGCTAAGTTGGGACTACATCCCAACCACCCCAGGACTCACTTTCACCCTCTCCCTTTACAGTGAAAGAACCATTGACACAAGTGGAACTTACACTCACCAGGCATGCGAACCTCACTTCCCGAAGACAAAGCATACCACTTTCATGTGCTAATAGGCAAGAGTTGAGGCAAATCCTTAAGACAATGGCAACCAGGCCATCATACCAGATGGGACTCCCACACCAAACAGTGTGAGGTCTAGTTGGGACTTCCTACCGGGGTGATCCTCTAAATGTTGGCATGTCTAGCATCGTCAACATTTTTGGCACTAGAAGGAGGGCAGGAAGTTGTACATGGATGAAATTCCCCTCACACTTATTTATAAACCATCTGGTCAAGGCGGTAACTCGTAATCCCTCTCATCTATACGCGACTTTGTATTTGGTTACTCCTCACCTCCCAAAATTGAATACAAGATACCATATCAACACCTTCACTCCATCCATCCCATCACTCGCCAGTGCACGAAAGCAGTCGGATTGATCCTAGGAATACAACATCTTCCGTATGCATCAAAGAAGTCAAAAGACACTCCCATCAGAGTTGTCATATCATTAGTGGAAGAAGCAGTCCTTTGCCACACTTGAAGGTTTGACAGAAGCCATTGAATACAGATAGGAACCTCGAATCTTCCAGTAAGGAAAATGAGACATTCTTGTGATATTGGGATCAAACTCTGATATAGGAGGCAGAGGGGAAGGCAGCGGAGGAGGCGGAGGAGGAGACAAACCAACCGACCCAGAGCCAAAACCATTAGGCTCTAAAGGAGAGGAAGAGCACAAAGAAGAAGAAGAGATGGCTGACCCAAATCTTGAATGGATGACAGAGGGACCATTGGTTCTCCTGGCTGTTCTGCACAAGATGCCGAAGTGAGCGGAAAGAATGAACATCAATTTCAACCCTGACACATGGTGAAGGCAGAATATCACTTAGACAACTTCTACCTACAGCTGCAAACCCTTGAGGTAGGTTATGACAATGTAGCATGTAGATTGTTTCCATGTACCTTGGACGGCTACGCATCTACTTGGTATCACAGCCTTCCACACAACTCGATATAGAATTGGGGTGCTTTCAAATGTATGTTCCTTGAAAATTTTGCTAATGACAAGACCCCAGCCATCCTACTCAAAGAATTGGGAAGCTTTAAGATGGAGGGGAAAGAGAAAGTGAAAGATTTCAATAAGAGTTTTACGTGTATTTTGAACAAGTTTGCAGTGGACACTAAACCTCATGACTCCATCACTATTGACTATTACACGTCTGCACTGCCAACCACCATTGTGCAGTTCGTTAAGCGAGTTGTGAAGCCAACACTTTTGGAATGTTGCGAAGATGCCATTGTTTTTGAAAAGGACTTGCGCGCAATCAAAGTCATCAAGGATGACGAATCAAAGAAAGACACCAAGGATGTAAGCAGGAAACCCCAAGCAACGACGAGAAAGGGTAGAGACAAGGAAGCAACTGATATTGAGAACCTCACTCGCCTTGTCAAGAACTTGACCACCGAAATGTCCAAACTCAAACAACGGAAAACATACACATTCGGAAGCAGTCATCCACCCAGAGAGAGATAGGTAAACAGTTCATCAATTGGCTCATCAAGCAATAACTGGTTTTCTTCCAAAATTGCACAGAAGTCTATGTTCCAACACGATCAGTGTGCAGATCCTAAGTTCTCTTCCTTCCACATGAAGAGTATCACCCCAAGAACTTTTGTTGGAATTGGAATTGAGTCGTTATATCTCTCTGCAATCATACACTTGATGCGGAAGGTGATATGCAGGAGTAGCCGGAAGACACTGATGATGACGAAGAGGAAGAGGTTGCACCTGATGAAATACTAAGTTATGGGCGTGTGGTGAATGCATATCAGTGCTTGCAAGTCGTCTCGAAGACGAACACCGAGAAGAAACCCAAAAGAAAAATGATCGTTACAATCTTAGGAGTAAAGGGGCTCCCCCAACACCTAGGGAAATGCAAGAGAAGGTGAGACTGTTGATAAAGAAGGCCGATCCATCAGCCACCTCAAAGAAATAAACATAGAGCAAGTTCGGGAAGACATCGGTAGATAAGAGTACATCCATGAGCAGCAAGTTGCAAAACACTCCGCCGGACAACACGAACATCGGTTCCACCCCGCACACCTCGATGAGTCTACCACCTCTAGACTACAACATAGTTGATAACATGAAGGAAACTCAAGAAAACATTAGTTTTTTCGAGTTTTCAAAAGTCCAGAGTGAGAAAGATATTCTTATGCGTGCATTGGGATAGACGGAAACAGAAAACACAACCTCTACCAGCAAGGGAGCATGCACACCTCCCGGGTCACTTTCCACTGTGCTCAATACACTCCGGATGGAAGAAGAAAACTCAGGTTTCTCCCCATTCCTACTTTCAATTGAATTTTTCAACTACAATGTTCACAACTGCTTAGTTGATTCTGGCACGGAAGCCAATGTCATGCCGCTCTCCATTGCTAAGAAGATCAATGCACAATGGAGAGAAACATCTGCGAGAATCATCCAACTTGATTGAATATTAGTACCAGCGATTGGTGAACTGCGAGATGTGATCATCCGACTATCTCATGATAGCTGAGTCCACCAATTCATCAACATAGTTTTTGTGGACATACCAGAAGCATATGGCCTGCTACTTAGCAGAGACTGGTCCAGCAAGCTAGATGGATATTTTGCTACAAACTGGTCTGACATGTGGCTTTTGTATAAGGGAAAATGCAACCAAATCCGGGTGTTATCCAAGAGGTATATGAAACACAATGTCACTCCCCGTAATGGTGAGAACGAAACGTTGGCCTTCACAGAACTTATGTTTGGAAATTGCCTCTTGGAAAAAACATTGGAGTGTTATCCTGCACGGCTAGCTCCAACCTCATCAGACACTTAGTTTGGACTCCTTCCCTGCCCAAACGATGGTAATGAAACTTGTACAATTTATTTTTCTGATAGTAGAAGTAGTAGTAGCAATAGTAGTAGTAGTAGTACTAGCATGCCAAACGGTCCATGTAAAAATGAGTTGTGGGCCATGAGTCTTGATGACTCAGAAACACATGATGGCTTAAGGACAAAGTGTATCTTAGTCTTCCAAAACAATGGACAATGCATGATTTTGAACTGTTTTAAGTTCGAATAGACAAACAACGATGTTGAGTATGAAGCTATCATGCTGAACATACAAAGGGCTGCCGCTACGAACGAATAAAGCATCCTAGGAGCCTATCATAATTTGAAGATGGCCAATCTTAGTTCAAGCTACACATCGCAGCAGCGACAAACCTTTGACCGCTTGACTAAACAATATCGGGATTGGTGTGCATGGGTAGATGATGACTTGAGTACACACTACACGCGAGCAATCCAACATGAGATCTCAGGTAAAGGAGGAGACAAGCCATTGTAGTGAAGACCAGCTAACAGATATATGTTGTTTGCACTCCTTTTATAGAAAAATTGACTAACATTTTGGGTGATTGGATTAATTGCAAAGTTCTAGTTTAAATCCCGCACGTAATCAATCCGAGAAAATCCACTTATGCATTGAATTCAGAAACTTGAACCCTTCTCGGAATAAAAACAACTACCTCATGCCATTATTCGAACCCATGTTGCATGTAGTACCTGAAACAGTGGCGTTGTCTGCACTTGAAGGTCTTCTGGAATGCCACCAGGTTCTGGTAGCTGAGCCTAGTGGACTTGCATTGGTCTACGAGAAGCTTGACCCACACACGTATCATTTGCAATCACTTGATGGAAGGATTGACAACCTTCCTATCAATGACCAAGATCTCAAGCATTACCTTCAGTGGGTCGGTTCGTGCCCGTGCCATGTACATAGTCTGCTTGCTGCTTGTTGTTTTCATATTGTTTGTTTTGCGTATTATCTTTGCTTTTGCTTTGTTTGATTCTGCTTACTATTTTTGTTCACATTCGTTTTGTTTGTTTGATATATTACTATTTTTGTTTACGGAAAAAAGTGTTACCAACTACTATGTTCTGGCTTTTGAATAGAGTATGTGTCAGAAATTTGAGGAAACTCGTGACAATGCAGCCCTTGGCCAGTCTTGTGTCCACCTTCTCTGTGCTTGGTTGTAACCTTCAACCGATGAAGTCCTGACAGAAAATATGAACCATCTGCAAGGGAAGTTTCGGTCCAACTGTGAACCTATGTCCACATTAGGAAGCCCCATGCTTGTACTCAGCCTTCTGCTCTGTGTGTTCAAGCTCATCCAACTAGTAGAAACAGAGAAGGGGAAAATATAAACGAGCAAACCTATGTCAGAGGTCTTACATCCTTCTCTGAAGGAACAACCTCTTCTGCTCTCAATAAGTCAGGATCCCTCTTCCACCCCAAAAATAAATAAGTGCCTATGCATAGTCCTCTTGAAAAATACAAAGGCAAAAGAAGAGAAAGGCTTCCTGCGCAGAGAGGTGAAACATGCAACTCCACCGGGGTACTGACCAAGCTCACTGGCAGTGGAGAAATGTGTGTGTTCCTACATGAATCTGCTAGGGTACTGTCCAGGCCTACCGGCAATGGAGCAACATCAGAGATGAAAACTTATAGTTTGAAAATCTTTAACTCGAGAGCTAAACTACCCTTCCTAGATTCGAAAAATTGAGATCTAAGCTGAACTTTTGATTGTGTTTGACTGAGTTGGAAAAGGGTGAACCATGTATGTCCATGGGGTAAGTGGGGAAACTGAAGTAACCCACACATTAATTCAATACTCCCTGAAAGACCAAGGCCCTGTGCTAGCAATGAACCAAAACAGAGAAGTTGGAGTTCTACTAGCATGTCACCAAGAGTTGTAGTGGCTACAACCACCCTCCAAAATTTTGGCCTGCACCAATTTCGAAGCATCCCTTGAGAGTTTCACTTGATGAATGCACACACTCGGGTTCACTCCGTGAGATCGTGTGAGTCTTTGCATCTGCCTTGATTGTTCATTTCATTCAAGTTTCTGCATGTTGGTGTTTAAGTCATGCTTGCGACCATGTTCTAGTTATGCTCAAAGTCTTCGCTTCATATGTGCTTGTTGTGTTCGCTATGAAAGCATCTATCGCACTCACACACAAAGTCACATTCACTGTCGTGCAAGTGCCATCTTGATAAATGAACGGTCAATCACGAGTGTCGTGCTTGTCACTTGCATCATCGGTTAATCATGTTGAACATGTGTGTCTGAATCGTTTGGGTCATTTCGTCCTCAAGTCATGTGAGTGTGTGTTCGTATGATCGCTTATGCATCTTTCGATCATTTAAACACTTAGTCATTTTTGTTGAAGTTATGATGACCAGACTCCCCTCTGATAGTTGGACCATCACCCCGCTTTCGACTCGATCGACTATCAACCAAAACAGCGTAGAAGTACCAAGCTAGTATTTTCAAATTGCGTTTCCCACAAGAAATTCAATCAACCCTCATGCTAGCCACCCGGACAGTCACCCCGTGGATGACTCCCCTGAAAAATTGCGTAGAGGCCATTGACCTTACTCACTCAATTGACTTAGGAAATTGTGTAGATAGGCTGGAAAGACACCAAGTGCCTGTCCCTGCCTCCCTCAGAAAATTGTGTAGTTTTCCCAGTCAGTCATCCTGACAGTCGACCCACTGCTCATCTCAGAAATTGCGCAGTTTCACGAGCAGGCCTTTTGCTACCCAACAGTTTGCTCAGATCCAAAATTGCACGGAAATGATTAGCAAGTCGGCCTCCCAGCCTCAGTGTGGTTTCCCCTACCAGAAACAGACTGCCAGTTCCCTTTAGTAATTACGCATTTTCTACTGCTAGTGACTGAGAATCCAACTACCAGTTCCCTCTAGGAATTGCGCAGTTTTGGTTGCCAGTGACCCCAGCAGCCAGCTGCCAGTTCCCTTTAGGAATTGCATAGTTTTGACTGCCAGTCTCCTGTGCAGTTCCTCCCCAAAATTGCGCAATTCTTGCATGTTGACCCTCCTCACAACTCTGCCCGTTCCTCTAGAAAATTGCGTAATTTTGGCCTTCCAGTACCTACTGCCTGCTCGTTCCAGAAGCTGTGCATATCCTACCTACCTTTCCTTCCTACAACCCGAACTACCCCTCCCAAAATTTGCTCAATTTTGTCTCCTAGCCAAGCTAGACCTCGTAGACAGTCATTTTCGACTCAGTTTGCCCGTCTTCATCACTTAGTGACTCTTGCGCAATTCTTATCAGTAGTGCCCGGAGTCATCATCCCTCTTCGCAACCTTACTACCTCTCCCAGTCACCTGCATCCTAAATGATCATGTGTCATGGTAGACTAGGAGGTTTTGGATTTGATTTCGTCTCGTCATGAGTGATTGAAGGTACAGGTACACCAACAAACATGGAAAGACGACAAATGGGACGAACATAGGGAGCACATGTAGAAGGAAAGGTTCACCAACAAATGAACAAATGATGCATGTGAAGGTTTGTGCTCAACAACAGATGAACAAACGAACATGCGCCTTCGCGAATAGATGAGTCTGTCAAGCCTTCCAACATGCAAGCAAGGAGAAACATGCCAAAGCTTCATCATGCGAACCAAAGACCATCGAAGACTCCACAAACTTCGTCATGCAGAGGTGAAGCTGTGATACACCATGAAGACATTCATCACCCAGCAACACTGTAGCTCGACATGCATTCCAACAACAGCATGAATGTACTAGCACTGTCATGTTGAGTCATGTAATGAGTCATGTCACCCACATCTTTACTATGGGATATGTTCTCAATCAATGTGATGTAATGTGGAAGTCCAAGAGACCCACTTGTTTAACAAAGAGTCATGTAAGTCGAAAAGTCATGGAAGTCAAATGGTCATGAGGGTAGTTGAACCGCCACAAGGGTCAGTTTCACCCTTGGCTATAAATACCCCCTCATTTGTACATGTAGAGGAATTTTCACCTCAACTCCTCCCACATAGCCAAGAGAGTCCGTAATCTTTTCTTTGAGGAGCAAGTAGTGGCTCCAATGCCCCGCACTTGGGGTTAGTGATGTATGGTGTAATGATGTGTCTTGGAACTTTCACTTAATTCAAAAGCCTGCTAATAGGCCAACACATTTTCACACATGTATTGTATTTGTTGTAAGACTAATCTTTAACACTTTTAATGCATGTTGCTTTAACCTATGTTCTACATCTGAACTATTTCTCCTGTTGTAATACATAATCTATTAATGGAAATGTGTTGTATATGTTGTTAACACTGTCTTGCCCATGTAGACTACTCTCCCGGACATCAGACAAACCTTTCACATGAAGCTTGTTGTAACAACCGTTGCACTCGTTCAGACTCATCTGTTGAGTGTTGTACGTGTTATCTTACCTTGTATGTTGTGACTGTCGCATCCATGTCAACTGCTCCTCTAGAAGATGTGCACGTCCTATTGTGTTGTGTGTTCCTAGTCGAGTTGGGACTGCATCCCAACCAACCTGGGACTCACTTTCACCCTTTCCATTTACAGTGAAAGAACCATTGACACAAGTGACACTTACACTCACTAGGCATGCAAACCTCACTTCCCAAAGACAAATCAGACCAGTCACGTGTGTTGACAAGCAAGAGTTGAGGAAAATCCTTAAGACAATGGAAATCGGGCCATCATACCGGATGGGACTCCCACACCAAACGGTGTGAGGTCTAGTTGGGACTTCATACCGGGGTGATCCCCTAAATGTTGGCAGGTCCAGCACCATCAAAACAACCCCACAAAGTTGAATTCCCTTACAATTTATGTAAGGGTGACCACCTTCTTAGAGGTTTCCCTGGTATTCCAAAGGTATTAGAAGTGTGGTCCATAGGCTCATATCAGCCATGGTCATCAGCCTTTGGAGATCATGCTAGTGAATGTGAATCCCATGAGTTCATCTCCAATCAAACCCACTCTCTATGAATGTGAATCCCATGAGTCTGTTCCCAACCAACTGTTGGTTGAGAAAATGGTTGACTCGATTCCACCTTCTATTGATCGTACTTTTCTCGTAAAGAGTGAGTCTCATACCACTCAGATTCTTCTCGTTTCTTCAAGTACCAAATAACTAGGGGGAAATCCTCCCATTCCAACGACATAGGGGGAAAATTCTCCCGTTCCCATGACACAGGGGGGAAATCCTCTTGTTCCCACAACACAAAGGAGTAGTTCTCTCGTTCCCATAGCACAAGGGGGTAGTTATCCCATTCCCATGATGCCCCCTTCAAGTAGTACGGTCACTTCCTTTGATTGGAGTCAACTGGAAGGATATTGTCTTCCTCCTTACGTGGCCTTCCAAATAATAGTACAAGATTATAATATGGCCATACCTAGCACAATCAAAGATGAACGTGCACCTGTTAGTATTTTTTCTTCGACAACTTGGAAATATTTAGGTTCTCCACAACTTCTTCCTGTTACCTAGAATTTGTTGGCTTTTAGTAGAGGAACCATTCAACCATTGGAGATCCTTCCTCAGAGAGTAGATTTCCTTTTCTTGTGTCAAGCTCATTAACAAATGAAACAAGCTTTCCAAGCAGAGTTCCTTTTCTTGTTTCAAGCTCCTTAAAAAATGAAACAAGATCCTCGAGCGGAGTTCCTTTTTTTATGTCAATCTCCTTAAAAAATGAAAAAAGGTTCCTTAGTAGAGTTCCTTTTCTTGTGTCAAGCTTGTTAAAAAATGAAACAAGGTTCCCGGAGAAAAAATCCTTTTTCTTGCGTCAATCTCATTAAACAATTAAACAAGATGTCATGAGAATAGTTCTTTTCTTGTGTCAAGCTCGTTAAAAAATAAAATAGAGCCCCTTCCAACTTGAGTCTTTGACTAGATCTCATAAATTCCGAGTCGATTCTTTCACTTGATCTCATAAATGAACCTTCATTGCATCTGCCTATAAGTAAGTAGTAGTCAAATTAGGTGAATGAAATGAAGCTTGGGGGGCATGTGCCTAGAATTGAGTCATTATGTTGGGGCTATGCAAGAATATTTCAAGCATAGTTTTTCCCTGTTTCAAGGTTGTGTAAAAATGAAACAACTCTCAAGCATAGTTTTTCTCATGTTTCAAGCCTTTGAAAGAATGAAACCATCTTCAAGTATTCTGATGTATAGTTTCCACATGTTTCAAGATTGTGTAAAAATGAAACCATTTTCATCCTATCCCTCATGCTTTCCATTTTTATCATCCTGTTTCTGCTAGATGAGCCTTGGTTTTTTCATTTCATCATCATCATCTGCTTGGCCAATAATACACTTTCACTTGGTTGTTTTATCCTTTCCCGACAAGCAACTGTGATGAGTGGTCTTGTTAACCTGTTTCTTGACCTTTATGTGTTTTGAGTAGTTCCATCATGATCGGAACCAATTGCTACCCTTTATACAACTTGTTACTCTAGGAGGATCCCTCTTTCAACTCTTTTCAGACTCCGAAAACATGAAAAGGCTGTCAATAACTTGTCTTTTGAACTTGTTAATGTAAATGAAAATATATCTACTTAGCATAATTTTAATCCTTTCCCGGACTGGGATAAACTATTTACAAAAATGGAATACTTTAGTAAAACATGGCTAAAAGGTTCTCTTCAGTATCATTTTTTGCCTTTTTGGACTCAAGAGACTAAATTTACGAAAATGAACCTTTGGAGTTTTCTTTTTTGCCTCTTCTTCAAACTCTCTAAACATGAAAAAGGAGTCGAGTTACACCTTCGCTGGACTCGTAAAAGCATCAAACATCATTGGACTTGTCAAACATCATTGGACTCATCAAACATGACAAGGCCGAACCACTCCTTCTCAAGGTTATTTGATTATACTCAGAAGGATTCATCCAAAAGATGAACTTATAGATAAAGCATATGTGATCCTCTTCAAGCTTGTTTAAAAATAAAGAGGTACTAGTCAGAAATGATTGGGAAATTGGGGAAATAGGGTTCCAAATCCTATTAATGGTAGCGAGTCACTCTTGAACATGACACTCTTCCACTTCATCTCCATAATTGTTGGGTTGGGAAATCTTCTTTGCTCTTTGGTTCATCATACCATATTAAAATCCTCCATAATCGATTTTGGTTCAATACTACCATCTCCATCAAGTGTCACCGATATGTTCAAGAGAATTCCTTTAGTTGATATCTACTATGATACTCCTACGACTTCATTCATGTCTGCCATTCTTGAACCAATTTTACATCATTATTCCATCTCAAATCTTGATACCTATTTCATGTCATTGATGGGGGATACATCAAGGCCCTCCTGCGACAAGTTGCTTCCTATCAACATTAGCTCATTATCCAAGAAGTTTAGTTAGAAACCCCCTTTGCTACCTTAGAGCTTACATACATCAATGGAAAGTTTCCTCGCTTTTGGCAACATGTCTTCATAATTTGCCTTTGACCAAAAGATTTTGTGTGGTTTTCGACTTCAACTCATCCATTCACACCACATAGATTGTACTATATTACCTTGAGGGCCATTAACATCATCGATGGTTTCTCTCATGTCTGTTAACGACTTACATCATTGGTCGATAATTGGATGGTGTCTACCATGTTCGACCTTAGCTCATTTATTGACATGGTTAGGCTTGTACATCAAGAAATCGAGTGAATGAGATAGAAGTCCTTGGATCTAGTTTCATCCACCTAGGCTACATTTCAAGCTTCATACCAGATCACAAATTATGATGACTATGATTATACAAAATATTATCCAAGCATAGGTCCATGCTTTCTCATCTGTGGGGGAAATGTTTTGATCATTGTACATGTAATATGGCTTATATATTGAGTATGGGTATACCTCCCTCAATAGTGATATCATGATGGAAAATGTGTTGTAACATATGATGATCTCGAACAATTGTTCTTGATCTAGACTTGTCACAAGGTCAAGCATGTTAGTCCTCAACCACTACTGATGACTTTGTTCTTTGGGGGGAATATGTTACATGCCATTTTGTCACATATTCTCAACAGGCTTGGAAACCAGATCAATCAAAATCATGGAACACTTTATCATAACCCCTTCACAAATCCCTAAGCATCATTTCTCCAAAATATCTGATTTTCTGGGACAATTAGCTCAAAAAAATTATTTCTAGCCCTAATGCTCCTTGTATGCTTGACCAACTGTGCTCAACGCACATTACATAATTGAGCGCCAAAGTTGGTCAGCACATGTTACACCTTTCTATAGGTGCGTTGATTCTAGAAATTCGGGGAAAATAAAAAATATCTCCGAATCTTCCTCTTCCATAAGCTTCCAAGGTAGTTTTAACTATTTACTATGGATAAAGAGTTCAAATTCCTATCTAATCCTATCTTGGAGACCTTATCTCTCATTCCTTGAGCTCATCCTCCCATCATATGTGGATCTCAAGCCTTAAATGGTAAATCCTAAACTATCACACTCATCCTATAAATGTACTGCATCCCATAAAGTTTGGGTTGGCTTTTGGAGATTAATAGTTTCCTCATGATGCTGCTTTGAGCCAAAAGTATTCATTGTATTCATGCATTAGGGTTGATGTTGAGGTGTGATTTGTGACAAGGAAGGACAAGACAATTTGGGGAGACATCTACAAAGTCAGACTTCTATTTATTGTTGTAACTGTCTCCTATATTTGTTAATACAAAGAGCATATTGTTTCCTATATTTGTTATGTTATGTTTGCACTCATATATTTCAATGCCACATTGACTCATTGAATATAGATTTTAGATTATGCTACATGGATTGTGGTTCCTTTGCTTGTTTAGTCATGTATGTAGGTTCTAATTATAACACTTGGAGTTCTAATTGTAGAGTAGGTTGCGGAGTCAACTAATCCAAAATGGTTTTGATACCATTTAAAAATGAAACAATTTAAAGGTAAATATATGAGTTAACTAGCCAAAAATTATAACCAAAGCAAGTTGAAAAACTATTAAGTAAGTATCTTGATATTATAAGTTATATTACATGCAAATATTGACTTATGATAAGGAAGTAATATTTAATTAGTGTCTAGGGTGTAGATCACTTTGACAAAGCATGTTATGTAAATAATATGAGGTCCTTGGTTCAAAACCATAACTTTCATGTGTGCATGTTAATATAAGTCATGGTAAACCTAGTGGTTATAGTGATAGGGAATGAAATTGACCTGATAACATGTAATTACAATATTATCCCACTTGTTGATTCGACTAGTCACATACAAAGAAAAAAGAAAAAGAAGCAAGTAATATTTAATTGGTATATATTTTACATGTATGTATTGGATCATTCTCCTAGGAGTGAAATATAAAATGAAATTTAATATCATTTCTACATGGTTATGATGAGGTTGGAATTAGATTTTATGTGGAGGAATGAAAAATATCTAATCAAAAGCATCAATACATGATCAACCTTTAATTTGGAATTAGATTTTATGTGAGGGAATGAAACTATCTAATCAAGAGCATCAAGATATGATTAACCTTTAATTAATTTCGTAGGTGAATTTAAAATATTTCAATGATTGAATTCCACAAGAGACAATTTAGCCAAAATATATTTTTGTATATGTTTTTTCTAGAACAACAATGAGTTTAGGAAATGGAAAGGCATGTCATATCAGTCATTTCCTCCACTCTTATTAATTACTCTCTTCTATACCTTCCCTTATATATTTCGTGGGTTGATGTCAAATCCCTCCATCATAGAATCCATGCATAGTCTATATTTGTCCATCATAGAAAAGTATAGTGACAAGTAAAGGTGTCCAAATAAATTTGACTATTGATTTTACCTATAACAATCATTGTCTCATCCGTATCACCAATGTATCCAATTGGAAAATATAAATAATTATTTGTCTAGGTACTTTATCAAGTCCCATCATAAATTGATGGAATAATATTTGATTGATTTGTCTATTGTAGTTGAAAGGTCGAACGAAAAATAGAAAATAGAAAAAATAACATGTATATGGTAATATTAATTAATGAAAGTGCTTATTTTTATCCTGTCCAATTGAAAAAACATCCCTTATAAGACTACCATCACACAAGATATTATTTAGGTGTATAATATTAATTTCTTAACATTTTTAACAAACATTGAACACAACTATTAAATACTAGTTCCAAATGATTTGATTCCATGGTCATTTACAAGATTTTTCTCCATCTCAATATATTCCATTCAAAATTAATTGATGCAATAGATACTTGAGCTTTTACAAGAGTAAATATTGTTACATTATTATTATAATGGGTTTGAATCATTATGTTTATGTGGTATAGATTAAATTTTGAATCTTTCTATTTTCTTAGTGTTGAGTCCAATATATACCAGCCTAGATCCATCTTAACCTCGTATCTATCAAGCATCGAGATGGATCAAATCTCTCGAGGTGAAAACCTCTCTTTTGAGTGAAAAACTTGAGGAAAGGTTTTCACCTCGAGAGATTTGATCCCTCTCGACACTTGATAGATCCAAGGTTAAGATGGATCTAGGTTGGTTTCAGTCATGTGCGGTGACAAAAAGATATGTTGAAAATATAATTAATTTTCTCATATTAAATATATTTAGCATGTCTAAGATTATATATTATGACAATAAAAATGTTGAATACAAATTTATAATATTTAATGTTATAAAATTCAAATAATAATAAGAATATAGTTGATGAGAAAATAGATTACAATGTTGTTGCTCTCAATAGCTCTTCCTTTTTTCTTAACGTCACAACTGCTACTTTTTCCATCTTCACATACCAATCATATGAAAATGGAGGCTGAAATTGTAGATGATTCATATCTTTTACTTGATATATTACAATAAACATTGTACCCTGACTCTCTTGCTTCCCAATATTAATAGTAGCTTTCTCCAAAGTTAATCCTTGTGACTTATGGATTGTTAAGCCCCAAGCAAGTTTCAAAGGAAGTTGTTTTCTAATACCTCTTTCAATAGGTTTAATTGGAACTATTTGAGGGGATGATTCATCCCAAGGTACTTTCATATAATTATAAAATCTTACTAAAACATCTGTGGGTGGTTCTGGGGGTGAATTTCCAGGTTTATATACAATTTTTTCTACAATTCCAAGAGCACCATTTACGAGTCTTGCATCAGTATATATGTTTGATATAAGAATCACTAGAGTTCCTTCAACAATAAGTAACTCATATTCCATTTCCTCCTCATCTATTTCCATGCAACTTCATTTTACTTTTGTAGCAACACTACATGCAATTGGACAATTTAAGCTTCTTAAACAAACCTTATTATGAATTTTCTACATCATCATTTTTCGCAAACAAATGTATTTCCTTATCAAAGGACTCTTTTGTGGAAGGATCATCCGTGTTCAACTTGTCCATGTTAGGAGCATTTTTTAACCATAGAAATCCATGCACATGTGGAGATCCACGATGTTGCCACTCATAACAACACCAATAATATGTAGTTTGATGAAAACGTTCAAAAATTTCATCTTGAAATATTCTGTTCCCTAAGTGCATATAATGTGCAACACTATGAGGATTGTCAATTAAATTTTGATGTCTTTATTTCCTCGCTACCCCTGGATTTGTAGGATATGTACCAGACATTACTTGATGTAAATATGTCCATTGCATATCTTCTACACTTAATGTAAATAATATTGTAGGATACCCTATCTATTGAACCAAGTTAGACAACTCAACAAGACACTTATTCCAATATGCATGTGTGCCTCTTAAGAGAGTTCCAAACCGAATCAAGCTTTCTCGAAGACATGAATCGGGAAGTTTTTGTAAATTTTCTCGTAACTCTTCCATTATTGTCAGTAGATCTATCATATTCTTATAGGAAGCTTGAGAATGATGTATCATGATGATATTGAGTAAAAAGTATCTAAATCGTGGGTGTCTTCCAAAACTGTTATCATGATATCAAAGAAGGTGTTTTGTATACTCATGAAGATGGAAATGTATCTCTCGTTCTTGCAACCAATCTACTTCACCTTTTGGAAATAATGATGGAAATGCCATATCAAATAATTCCATAGTGTTATACTCATTGATTGGAGATGAACCAATGCCAGGCAAACTAAGCACTTCCTCTACATTAGGTTGTTCCTCGACATTAGGGTTATTTACCCAATCTCGAATAATATCAATCTCTCATCGAGCATTTGGAATCTTTGATGAAATGAAGATGTATGCAAGCCATTTAATGCATCATTAATACCTGGAACCCCTTCCAACATTGCGAATTCTGTGTCATTATCTATCTCTGGCAAAGTAATTTCATTAATCATATGTGATACATTTGTTGCGATTTCAGGTAATGTTTGAAGAGAAGTATTATCAACTTGAACTCCAAGGTAATATGGATAATTCTCAATCTTATAATATAATGCATGCAATACAATTTCTTTTCTAACAGTAAAATCATAACTTGATCCTTTTGCACCGTTTTTCTGCACAACAATTATCAAATCTAAGTCTTTAATATGTCATGGTGATTTTTTTGCAAGATTGGTAAACTCTTGTGTGAAACTAATGGTGTGTCATATATATTTGTATTGTCCACCTATTGAGTGCATAACCTGCAAAATTGGGTTTGCGTGTGCTATTAATATTTCTTCAACTTGTGCGAGCTCTACAAGAAAGTTAGGTTGTTCTCCTAGATCCATATGGTTAGCCTTTGAAAAAATATGATGAATTACTTCTCTTTTACATCTCATGCACATTGTACCTATATTTGTCTTAAGTACATGAATCCCAACATATGAATTTTCACACACATGACATTTTTCAACTTCAGCTAATCGATAAATCCTGTCAAATTTTTTTTGATGTGCAATATTCATATCAGCAAGAGTTTTAGCTTGAGCTTGGACGTTTATATCTTCTACATCATTTACCATGTCTAATTTGGTTAGATATTGTTTTCTTTGTCGATATTCTGTTTGATATTCATTTTTTTGTTTCATCTTTTCTTCAATTTTTTCAGTTGTCATTTCTCGTTGATTTTCTCTTTGTTGTGAATTTTCTTCTATTCTTTGTTGTTCCTTTTGTTTTTTGATAAGCTCTTTGGTATTCTCTTTGATGTAATATTCTCTCTTCCTTCTCTTTTTTGGTTGTCATTTCTAGTTCATTTGTATGCTCTTCATGCTCTTTAGTTGTTATTTATTCTAGTTTTTCTCTTTGTTTTTTATTTTCTTCTATTATTTGTTGTGTCTTTCTTTGTTGATATTCTCTTTGATATTCTATTTGACATTTTCTTCTTTCTTCTTTTTCTTGTGCACTTGTTATTTTTAGTTCCTTTCCTTGTTCATCATGTTCTTTAGTTATCATTTCTAGTGTTTTTCTCTGTTCTTCATTCTCCTTAGTTGTCATTTCTACTGGTTTTTTATGTTGATTTCCTATTTGTTATGCATTTGTTATGCATCTTCTTCTATTATTTGTTGTTTACTTCTTTCTCTATATGCTCTTTAATGTTGTCTATGACGTTCTCTTCTCTCTTCTTCTTCTTGTAAACTTGTCATTTATAGTGCCTTTATTTGGTCTTCACGATCTTCATTTGTCATATACTCTATATATTTTTGTTGATTTTCTCTTTGTTGTGCATTTTCTTCTATTCTTTGTTACACCTTTCTTTCTCTATATGCTCTCTGATGTTGTCTATGACATTACCATCTCGCTTCTTCTTCTTGTACACTTTGCATTTCTAGTGCCTTTATTTGGTTTTCATGCTCTTCATTTGTCATATCATCTAAATTTTTTTGTTGATTTTCTCTTTGTTGTGCATTTTCTTCTATTTTTGTTGCGTCTTTCTTTGTCGCTATGCTCTTTGATATTCTCTTTGACGTTCTCTTCTCTCTTCTTATTCTTGTGCAGTTTTCCTTTCTGGTGATTTTCTCTATTGACTTGTGTTGATTTGTTCTTCATGTTCTTCAGTTGTCACTAATGGTGCCTTTCTTTGTTCATATATTCCATGATATTCTCTTTGATATGCTTGATTCTTTTCTCTTTGTTCTTCACTTTTTTTTTCTTCTATCTTCTCTTTGTTCATCTTACATTTCTTCCAAATTTTCCATTTTTCATTGTTGTTGTTGCTTAATATGTTCACATGCCCATCTTGTTATATCATCAACATGTACATTATCCATCTCGTTTTTATGAGTGGATATGGTAAAGACAATTATTGTAACATAGAAATCAATGCATTGTCACATTTTTTTTTTTTTTTAATATCCTCTAAAATCAATGCTTAAATCCATGCATTTAATTTAGAAACAACATAATGCTGAAATCAATGCATTTAATTAAGATTATCAATATTTCTAAAAGATTTATAAATGATCATAATGCTGAAATCAATGCATTTAATTTAGATGTCAAATATTTTTGAAAGATTTAGAAAATAGCATATTGTTGAAATCAATGCATTTAATTTAGATGTTAAATATTTCTAAAAGATTTAGAAAACAACATAATGTTGAAATCAATACATTTAATTGAGATGTTAAATATTTCTAAAAGATTTATAAAACAACATAATGCTGAAATCAATGCATTTAATTTAGATGTTAAATATTTTTAAAAGATTAATACTAATTTAAAAAAGATTAAAAACTAACTTACTAAGGATCAAATACTAAATTTAAGAAGCTAATTTACTAAAGAATAAAAACTAATTTATAAAAGAAGTTAAGTTACTAAAGATTAAAAACTCATTTATAAAAATATTTTATTTTCTAAAGCCAACATTATACTGAAAACAAAAACATTTTACTCAAAACAAAAATATTATTTTTTCTAGAATGTTGTTTTTTCAAACCATTACTTATTTAATAAAATTAATAAGCTTTTTCTCTTTGATATGCTATATGAGATCAAGATATTGGCTTTGCTTGTGAATACCGCTAAAGATGTTGAAGAGGACCAAATGGTATTCAAGTTAATGTATCTATGTCCTATTGTCTCTGTCTCAGTGTCTCTGATCTTAGTAGTGAATTATAAGAATAGTGGATGACATACTCTTTTTATAGTTTGTAAAGAGATACTCGTTTTAAAATGGGAATCGTCCTATAAAAAAACATCCGAGTTTGAAATTTTATTATTTAAATATCATAAACTCTCAATTTTATTTAAAATTTAGTTTAAATTTCTAAATTTGTAAAGTGTAGCTAATATTAATTTATATTAAAATAAAATTATTTCAAACTTATATCTCATATTTTATATTTAAAATTAATTAAAATTTGAAAATCAATAACTACACTTTCCCCGACCAAAAGTGAAACAAAAATAATAATTCTCTTTCCCAATACATTTTAATAGTCATTATTTTCATTTTCATGAAATGTTTAATAGAAAATCACTATAAATTAAATAAATTAAAATTAAAAAAATTAGTATTATTTATCATTCTACACTATTTTTAAAATAAATTAAAAAACTACTATATCATATAAAACAACATTTTTTAAAACACTCATTAAAATAAAATATTATAAAAAAAATAAATTTAAAACTAATAATAATTTTAATCTCACATTTATTTCTCTTAATGAATCTAAAAGTTAAATTTATATAAAATATCAAAAAAACTATTACCAGAATGATACGACACTTATAAAGACTATATCATACGCAGAAAAGTGAAAAGTGATTAATAATAACGAAAGCCGAGTGAAATATTATGATGAAAATGACGATATTAGGAAGAAAACTAGGGAAAATAGTTGGGGAGAATAGAGATACCACTATGGATCAATATCAATTTGATCGAGAAAAGGAAGCCAAACTCTCTGAAAAATATAAAAGATGGCCATGGCACAAAGAAAAGGAGACTTCCAATAAGATCAATGCAATGATCTGTGTCATATTTTGCGTATTAATCACAATGAAAATTACGATGGAGGAAGATCTATGTTACTGGTCAGTCATAAAAATATCACGATACTGTTAAAATGGTAAGACAAGGCAGACAAATATAATGCACATATGTACATGCAGTGTAATAATTATTTATATCTATTTGAATTTCTCCCTAGTTATTCATTCGAAAATTCAATTTTAACTGAGAATTTTTTTGGTAATTTGGTAAATATCAGATACGTATAAGCTCAATTAAATATAGTTTAACTATTATTTTTGTTGTATTAATATTATTATTTCCGCTATACTCACCCATCTAATACTCACTCATCTAACATTTACACATCTCACATATCACATTTAAAGCTCACCCATCTAATGTTCACACATCTAACGCTCACCCATCTAACGCTCACACATCTAACACTCACACATCCACCCTAAACTGGGTTGTAGAGTGCCTCTCGGCGCAATGAGTATGGGTACCGATTTTTTTTCATATACACCATTATTACACTTCACCTCCCTTAGCATTGTTTTAAACCCAATGCAATATGATTATTACTGAATATACAAGATCAAATTGAAATCCCTAGTTGAAACATTTTTTTCTTTTAAAATAGAGAAGTACCAAGGCGAATAACACTAGAGCATGAAAGAAATTTATTTTGCATAAAAGCTCAAGCTGCAACCATGAAGTCAATCTAAGCATCCTTGGGAGAAATATATTCCTGCGATAAATGGGGCAGTTGGATTTAAGACAATAACCATCCGGTTAAAAATGAATGATCTGTAAAAATATTCCTGATCAAAATAAACATAAATTAGTAAAAACCACTACTACTATCCATTTCCGATGGACATTTTGAAAAATCTACAATAGATCAAGGGAAGAATTTTATCTTAAATATATTTTTTTCCTATTGTAGTGCCCACAAGGGCATTAACTTCTATCTCATGACATTCTTATCCAATCATGGGAAATAGTAAGGAAGACATTGGTTCACGTCTTCTATCATGTGGCATGGAGATGGTTGTCACTATTGATCACAATGATCCCAACTTCCTCCTCCTAAGACTAGGTTAACCAGATTACACTTTCTCATATTTATTTTCACATTCATGGACATCCCTAATGTATATCATCCTTCTGTTACCATGAATTTTAAATATTTATGCAATGATTTTTCATTGTTAAACTTCATAAGAAAACCACCTAAAATTAAAATCCTTGAAAATAGATCATACTTAGGTAAATAACCTATTTACCATCAGTTACTACCCACCATAATCTAAGCAAGTATTTGCATAGAAAATGTATAGGAACAAGCTAGAATTAAATATCCCTACCATAGTTACTACAATTATTTATGTTTTCTTCAATGCTTTAACATGTAGAATTAAAAGTGTAAATTTGAAAACTTTGTATTGGTTACCACCCACCAAAAATTTATGCAAAGTCGTTATCCCTTAGTAGGAAATTAACTTTTCCACTTCATATATCAATCTGCTTATTTTTCTAAAAAAACATGGCATCCACTTAAGTGGCAAGGACTATGTTGCCTTGCAATACTTGTTATGGATTGATGCCTAATATCATTTACTAACCATTTAATTTATATGGCTGGGCTATTATATGGGTTAAACATATATACATTTAAAAAACATGTAACAAGATTCTTAATGATGGATATTCACCCCCACTCTTCCATGGATATTAAATAGGACTTGTTAGAATACCATGATCCAATACGAAGGTTTTTTAATATCACATGCCCAAAAAGCCATAATTCATTTCAA
>APFE030374438.1:108199-150342 GCA_000404065.3 Pinus taeda
TAAAAGATTACAGAGAATTCAAATTGTGGATTTAATTTTATGTTAATACGCATTTCCTAAAGCAAAAATATGTGCATATGAATAAATTATATTCATACATATGATTGAGGTATAAAATTTATAAGAAATAATATTGATGCTTGAGTACATGTAATATCTTTACAGTGGCGCTGGTTTGACAGGGGGTCTATGTTGAGGTATTTTTTGTTGTGATGGGGGAATATTAGAGTTTTTTTGTGACAAGTACATATTGGTGGGGGCCTACAGGTAGGGGTTATCTCTTGTGTGTAGGCCATTTTTTTATGTTAGTGGTCAAAGGACATGCTCTTAGTCTAGGTTGTCTATAGGATGGAGGAAATGGTGGAAGATTCATTTGATGAATGATTTTCCCCCTATTAGGTTAAGGTACCACCTCAGACACTTAAGGTGGAGGTATGGGGTACAAATGGCTCTGTGGATCTAGGAGAAAATGCAACATTTCAGCTTCAGGAGACGGTAATCTCTTATTCACTTTTCACCAGATCTCTCGGTTTATCTTTTGAACATGATCAGGGTTTACCATTGGTTCTTGGATCCCAAAATTTGTTGGGGATTAACACCTGAATCCTCACATTATGCAGTGAGAAGTATATTGCCTCCCCCCCCGCATGGCTAGTTTCCTGGTATTTTCTTTGGTGGTTTTCCTAGTTTCGAGCAGTCACAGATTGGGTCGGAATTGGAAGGCATTGAATTTTATTATTCGGGAGGTACTCTTGAAGGTAATTTTATTGGAGGGTTTGATAATGGTTTAGATAAAAGGCTAGGGAATGATTTGTTAGTCAATCCCCCCCAAGGGCTAATAGGGGAATTTCTTGTGGGGTCAAATAATCTCATGTTTGTTCCTGAAGGGGAAAATAGCAAGCGTCTAGGTATTGGATATGGATATGAACAATAGGTGGAAGCTCCAAGAGCTCGGGTGATTCCAAAAGGAAAACACCATTCCAGGACAAAAAAAAAAACTTGGAAGGTGTGTAAAAATCAAATGTGATTACCAGAACCTAGTGCTTGGGGTTGATGTTCAACTAAGTGAAGTCATGGAGATGTCGGAGAAGGTGGTGCATCGTTGGGAGAGAGGTATGTTTTTTCAGTGGAGATCCTATGTGATTCGATTGAAAAGGATCGGGGGAAAGTGTTGAATAAATCTCCTGACGTAAGTACCCTTTCTCATGGTTGGTTCATATTCAAATTCAATTTGGTGGATGTGGCTATTTGGGTTCTTGGAAAAATGGAGAAGAAACTCCTCTCCGGTGATGATGAACTTGTGGAACCCATTATTTGATGTCATTCATAAGAGTATGGAAAATGCTCCTATGTGGGTAAGACTTCCTGTGTTGTCAGCAAAACTCTGGTCGATGAATGTATTCAAGGTTATTATGAAGAAATTAGGATCATTTCTATAGGCCAACATGTCTTATGAAATAAGTGCGAAGATGACCATGACAAGGGTACTGATAAACTTTGACTCACAAGAAGGATTATATGCATAATTAAATCTAAGCTATTAGGGTTTCACTCGGAGATGGGTTTTAGACTATGAAGGAATACCATCTAGGTGTCGTATATGTCACAAACAAGGAAACATCATGAAGGATTGCTCATTATCTTTTTTGAGCAAGAAAGGGATGAGGGGCTTGCATCTGGGGGATAATAGTGGAGGGAAGCAGAAAGATAAAAAAAAATAGTTGAAGGAGATCCTTCCTTAGGTGCCATAGAGGGATAATACAGAGCCTCAACCAATGGATGGGGGAGTAGAAGCAATGGGTGGTGTGTCAATAAAATTAGGGCAACTCGACACTTTAAAAAGGCATCCCTTCCACCTCTAGAATCTCCCCTCTAGGTAATAATTTTCCTCCACTCTCTATTACAAATTTAATTATCTCCTTTAGCTCACTAGATATGGGGTTGGGTTATCTATCACATTCACATTCTTCATAATTTTTTACTCTTTCATCACTCAAGTTGGCTCTTGTCTATTGACCTATTTCCCCCCCTTCCCACCCTCCTTATCTACCTCTCTCCTAAATCTATCCCTTCCTTGGCTATAGAGGCATCTCTTGAATCTATCTCACACTATAAGATATAATCTAAAAATAAAAGAGGGGATTCCATCTCATGTGTAGGAGGCCTTTGCCTTTCTTCATCAATCAAGCCTGGAGGGCACTTACAAGGAAGAAAATATCTCATATCAAGCGAAAACATTAAGGTCGGTCTTGATGTTGCAACTCGCAAATAAAGGTCTATTATTAAGGCACTTAGAGAAGCACAAGCCCCTAACTAGTTCCCTAAATGATTTTTCTTTCATTAAACTGTCAGAGCCTATCTAGCTCATCTAAAAAATTAGCTTTGAGGAGAATTATCAATTGGTTTTGGGATTGAGTTTTGTCTCTTCTGACAAAAAACGTAGATCATAGGGTTGGTTGTTGGTTGAAACCAAAAATATATTTAGATAATAGGAACTTGGGGCACTGATACAATTATGGGAGATGATATATTTTCTATTGAATGGGGGAAGGAGCTCAAGGTGATTAATATTTATTTTCCTTCCCAAGAAATGATTTATTTCTAGGATCTGTTTATGGCTAGATCATTTATGAAAGATGAAAATGTAGTGGTTTGTGAGGATTTAAATTTTTTTCTTGGAGCTTCTAAAATATGGGGTCCTCATGGTCATGTGGAATCCCTATCTAGCTATTTCATACATCTCCTAGAGGAGAATAAACTGTGTGTTGTGGACCTGATTAAGTACAAGCCTACTTGTAGAAATAAGAGAACTAGGGAAGGGATGGGTGATAGGAAGATAGGAAGATAGATCGGTTCCTTATTATAGAGTCTTTGCTGGATAGGACCCCTCTGATTTGACAATGGCCCTGGGCTGGGTGATGAATCTGACCATCACCCCATATTTCTTGAACTGAAATGGGATTTTAACAAACCAAGAAGCCCTTTCAAATTTAATGTTTTATGGTCAAAAGACAAAGATTTTCATAATCTAGTCTCTGAAAATTGGATTGCTTATAATCTTGTTGTGGATGTTCCTATTACGGTTCATTTTGTTTAAATTATAAACAGGGTGAAAAAAGATATGATCCAATGATCCACCATCAAAAGAAAAAGGGAGGAGGAAGAACTTAAATCCATGGAGGAAGAGATGGGACACTTGGAAGCTCCTGATTGGGGGGGGGTTGTTTGACTAAGGAATCTAAACATAGGATATTTCATCTAGAGGCTATCAAAAAGAAAATTCTAGAAGAAAAGGGGGACACGTGGAGTAAAAAGAGTAGATTCATTTCACTAAACAATGGTGATGAAAACAGGATTCTTTTGCAAAATTATGCAAAGGTTCCTAGATTTCACAATACTATATGGTCTGTAGATGACCTAGATAGGGGCAAAGATTTATCGTTTGAGGAGATTTCTATTATGTGAAAAATAATTTCATTAATTTTCATAAGGAACCCCCTAGAGTTTTCCATTGTTGTAGTAATCCTTTTGGCTTAGTCTTTTCCTTGGTTCTTAAGCACTGAAGACAACCAAAGTTTACTAGAACATGTGATAGATGTGGAGTTGCAAAAGGTTCTTCATAGTTTTAAAATGGATAAAAGTCTTGGCCATTATGGATGGTTAGTGGAAATTTTTTTTGTGGCTTTATGATATTCTTGGTGGAGATATTTTAAGGGTGGTTTAGGGCTCTCGACAATCTAGGTGGATGTTAAATTCTTTTAATTGTACCTTTATTTCCCTCATACCCAAATAAGATGCCCCATAGTCCTTTGATGACTACATGCCTCTATTACTTTGCAACTGCATATACAAAGTAATAGAAAAAATCATATCAAATAGGTTAAAGATGATTGTATCCAAAAATGTATAAAAGGAACAATTTGCCTTTCTGTAAGATTGACAAATCCATGAAGCAATTAAGGTTGTTTAGGAAGGGATCCACAACTTTAAAACTAGCAATAGCAAAGGATTGATGATAAAAAATTACCTTTCTAAAGCATATGATAGAGTAATATGGATTTATAGTATACTACTCTTTACCCATTTGGGCTTTGAAGTTCCTTTCATAAATTGGGTTATGAGTTACATTTGCATGGTATTGTTTGTGGTTCTCATCAATGGCTCACCTTCAACTTTCTTCCATGCACAACAAGGACCTCCACAAGGCTATCCTTTGTCCACTCTATTTCTTTTGTTGGTAGCTAAAGGCCTTAGTAGGTTGTTGTATGAAGCAAAAAGGAGGGGGAATTTAAGGGGTGTTGTTGTGGCTAAAGGTTTTACTATCACTCATCTATTTTTCATGGATGAATTATTATTATTTTTTGATGGATCTAGGAAAGATATTTCAGCCATCAAAGAGGCCCTTACACTCTTTCAAAAGGCTACATGTATGCAAGTAAATGTTCTCAAATCTAATCTTCCCCTTCTAGGTATATCCAATGATGAATATATAAATTCTCATAACCTTTTTCCTAATTTCCACTCTAAGGTTTAAAGTATCTAGGGTTCTACTTGAAACCTAATGATTGTAAAAAGGCTAATTGGAATTATCTAGTTGCAAAGATTGAAAAGAGATTGAAGGTATGGAGTTTCATGTGGTTGTTCAGAGCTGATAGGTTGGTTCTCATAAAATCTATATTGGAAGTTATTCTTGTATTTTGGATGTCTTTATCCTATATTCCAAAAGGCGTCTTGAATTCAATTCATAAGATATGTTACTAGTTCATATGGTTAGGATGAAAATATGGTCACCTATTTCCATGGGTGATATGGGACAAAATCTCTCTGCCAAAGATATGGGGTGGATGGGGTTTAAAAAACCTCCATTTATTTTCTAATTCTTTAGATATGAAAGTTGCATGGATACTGATATCAATTGATATCCCGTGGACAACTGTTGTATCCAAGAATTATATCCACCCTTGTACACTTGAAGAATATATTCACTCTCTGAACAAGAGAGCCCAAAGGTTTTGGTAATTTGGAAATCCGTCTTACCCTCCTTTTCAGTGCTTGAAGAAGGACTGGCCTGGAAATTTGCAAATGCTGAAAAGGTGAGGATCAATATTGATCCCTGGGTGGGATGTGGATACTTTTTTTGATTTCCTAGTGAGTTGGTAAGTCTATTAAACTCTACTAGTAGGATAACATCAAACCAGGTGGTTGATAAATCTCATTCAACTATTTGGGTCGTGGGTTGGAATGATGCGCATAATCTGCCAAATGACTATATTAAACAATTGCAAAATTAAATTGTTGCTCTGAACATCTCCCATGCTTATCTCAGAGACAAGGAAAACTCCCTATGTTGGGTTCATTGCCCATTTGGGAAATATATGACAAAATCAGGTCATATGTTTATTATAGATGATAGGAGACAAGATGTGCTGGCATGGTGGTGGAATAAATTATGGAAACTTTGTTGCCCAACAAAAGAATAAATATTTCAATGGTGCAATATAGAAAATAAAGTCCCCGCAGTGGAAATTTTTAGAAAAGATGGATGGTAGGTCCCAGCTGGTGTGTTCTATGCAAAATTGCAGAGGTATCTATGGAACAAGTGTTTTCCTTTTCTTCCCTTTCTCTCTAAGAGTGTGGAACTTAGTTAGAAGCTACCTTGGTTTTTCCAAAAAATGACTAGGAGAGTATATCCTTGATGCCTAGAAATAGTGGTGGGATTAGGAAAATCCAAAAAAGGACGGAAGTTTACCTCCACTCATCTATTGGGAAATTTGGATCTCAAGGAAAAAAGATATCTTTCGATATGTCTTCAACTCTTGAAAAAGTGGTAGCGCCAGTTATTTCAACTTTCTCTCTTCTACCCGCTTTAGAGTCTATTCATATTCCACGTAATATTATCGTGATTACCACCAAAATTATTCCACGGGTATTCTATAAATATGGAAAATTTAAATAATGGAAATTTGCACTAAAGATTAGAAACCTTGGTGAATCTCATTAGTCCATAATATGCAATCTATAAAATATTGGGCAATATTAAAATTTATAATATATTTATATAATCTCTCTATATATTTTTTGGTGATTTTTATGGTGATATAATTTTTATACTATAATATTTCGGTTATTTTTTTAGAAAAAATGGAAACTGGCTAATCTTTTTTTTTTTGGAAAAAACATGGAAAATATTAGCCCCTAAAATTTTCCTTGGAACTTTGTAGACAAACTAACAAAGAAATCATTCAAATAAACATTATATTAATTTATCATCGATTATCAAATGCATAAATGAAGGTTTCTTTTGACTTTAAACAATAGTTATGTAACCATAACAACTAAAATTTAATATAATCATGATCTAAAGGAGTGCTTCGTAAGACACTTGCACAATAAAAATAGTGACATATTGCACAATAAGAGTAGTGACAGATTGTGCATTACACGCAAAAAGTAGGTATGATCTAAGGAAGGGTTTTGAAATAAATTAATAAATTCTAAACCGTTTGTTTGGGGAGACCAACAAGAGACCATTCTTTCCCTTCTAGGTTTAACCCTCGCACACAATCATGATCTGTTGCACTCTTATTATGCACTCTCTCTTTTAAAGAATTAAACAACTAGGAAAGTTACTAGGATGAAATTGCACACACTCAAAAGTTTTAATTGAGTACAAGATTTTGGTGGGTAGACATAATGTTCAGTAACTAATTATGTAGATGGAGTGATAACAATGGAATCTTGGGTAGGGATTGAAGTGGACACGAACCGAAGACAACTACTTACATTTTGATGAATGGTTCAAACCATCTCAATGGTCACTGAATCTACCCATAACAACAATGGCTATGATTTTCTAGAACAACTCAACAAGCAATAGCAATGTCAGATTTGATGGAAGGGCTCAATAGCTGGAAGGTTGTCTTATTGGGTTTTGTGGCATTCAAAAGAAATACATTTATGTTTCGATACTAAGCTTGTGATTTAACACTTAAGGTGGAGGTGAGTGGGCTCATGTTTCTCTAGTTTCTACGTGCTTCATTATTCTTGGATGATCCCTTAAATCTACTTCCAAGGGGATTTGAGACTCAAACCCAAGGTCGGGGGCTAGTGTTATGGGATTGAGTGTTGCAAGTGATGATCCCTTATACCTATTAGTAGGCAAGTAATTAAGCCACATAGGGTGGAGCTCTACCATGGAGGTGTTGAGCTACATATTTCCTATCATCCTTCTACCCATAAGATTTCACATGACATCATGCAAGCATGTGTCACAATCATGACGAGCTAATAAATTTGGACGACAAGAAAAATATATTTGCCAACATCATACATAGGTTTGATAAGAGGATACAAACAACGATGGATAGTTGATGATGCCTTAATGGTTTTCTAACAAAATCGAATATCATGTCATGATTAGACGTCAAATTAACACATCAACCCCATAAATATAATCATATAATATAATAATAATAATAAAATAGTATTACTTATTATTTAAAAAAAATGTTTAACATATGTTTATTTCACATATTTTTAAAAATATTTTTAATTTCCAGTTTAAAAATATTAAGGAAAAAACAAATCTTTTCATATTTTTATGATTTTGTGATTAAGTTTAAATATTTAATATATAATTAAAATATTATTAGTCCTTTGCGAGGACTATAACAATCGATTTATCATTGGTTTTGTATTAATTAACCTTTTGACTATAAAGTTTTGTATTTATTATATTGTTTTATATTACAAAAATATGTTATTTATTTAATTTGAATTATTGAATTTTATTTATCTACTATGCTATTCATGGTTAGATTTGAAGTGTTTTTGTGTAACTACAAGTAAGACTAGAACTTTTTTTTGAGCTTTTGCTAAATTTTTGTTGAGTTTCCTAGCTTTTCTAACTTATGACTCTATAAAGATAGATTAGGTAATTTTTAAAGGCAAAAAAACTCCAATTTTTATTGAGCTTTTGCTAATTAGCTATTTTTTCTAAGTTGCCTCACTTTTACTGACTTTATGGTTCTATAATAAAGGCAGATTGGTTCATTCTTAAAGCATTTATGTGCAATGACTTTTGCTGAATTACCTCACTCTTTCTAGCTTTACATCTATAAAAACTTAGTTATTATTTAAAGTCAGAAAATTAAAAACTAATTTGGGTGCTTGCTCTTCTTAAATCCATGCATTAAAGAAACTATGAACTTCTCTTGCACAAGTTATTATGGTTGTAAATGAGATAAGAGAGAAGGCCAGTTTGAGACTAATTTACATCATAGGGGTTGAGGCTAGATTCTTTCCAATCAATATTAATTGGGCACTTGTAACACAATTTCACTTCATTTGTTCATACCTTCTAGTATTTTTTCTTTGCTTCCCTTTGTTCCAAGCCAGAGATGTAATAAAGACATGTTCCCTTAATAAACATGTTTATTATGGATAGATGTACGACATGCAATTACTACAATTCTAATCGACAAATGAGGCTTTAGGCTAGAACAATAATGTGATTCCATCCACGATTATAAACTGTGTTATTTTCTCAAATGCATGGTATGTTTCAATTGACCCATCACTTTATAGGACTATCTATTTATAGTGATGGAGTTTACATGACTATTAATTTGTGAATATTTGATAAGTCCAATCACTTCAAAAATGTTACCATTTCACTGGGTGCTTATTAATACCTTCATTATGAACCTATCACTGTTGTTTGGTTTTTTATTTATCTATTGTGTTCTAACCTTAACTTGTATTTAACAAACATTGCAAAAACTTGTGATGGTATGGAAAATCTAGTAGCTTCTCTTTGATAACTCTACATGAACCATTTCGCAATATAGGTTATGTGAGTTGTGAAAGAGTGTATATTTTTTAATAGGAAATGTGTTTTTGTCTCTATGAAGGGAAACTATAGTTTAACTTAAAGAAACTAAGTAATAAAATTTTCAACGGAATAGACTACATTCAATACAACTCTTCTTGATATTAGATATTTCTAACAAAATTTCAAAAATGCAAATTGTTCGCTAAATGTAGCTTTGTTTGGTCATCAGTAATAAGAAATATCATAAGCTGGAAATGGATTATGTGTCTCCTTAAATATGGTAAGATAAATATTTATTTAATCTTCAACCTTAAGTAAGGCTCTCTTTACTTGAATCCACTATGTTTGATGGTCACTGCTATTGGCAAGGAATATGCATTAAAATCTATACCCAATTTATTTAAAAAAGTTTCGAAATATACAAAATTTTATCCATATGTACTATCATTATGAGAGAAAAGGGTATTTTTTAAGGATTCAAATATTATGTTTATGTATACTATTATAGGCGTCTATTCTGTTTTGAAAAGTCAAACATATAGAATGTGGGTGAATATTCAATAAAAGAACATGTAATTTACTATTAAAATTGGTAAATTTTTGGTGAATAATATCCATTTAATCATATGTATGTAAAAAATGGGAAATGTTTTAACCAAACAAGTGACTATTTTTTTTTAAGGAAATGTCCAAAAAATAGGTAATTTGTGAAATTTTGCCCCTAACATTTTCCCTATCCATATAGTTAAATCCCCACCATCCATGTGTTAATTATTGATAATTAAATTAAATTTCCAAAACCCTATTCCAAAATAGACACGCCTCAATGGAATTACTATATAATTAATTTTATTAATTTCTATTTCATTTTTTTTTTTAAGTTAGCATAGAGGATTTATATTACTTTAATCAAAACAAAGTACAGAATAGCAGTTGGTCTACCAGATCGAAAACCAGAACAGCTACAGAAATAGACTATCTTAATACCACTTCTATCCAATAAAACCATTAAGTTATTATGTTTCTTGTGCCACTTAAAAGACTCAAAATACTTGCTATTATGACTATAATTGCTATGAGGTCTGCTCATTTGATATCTTTAGTAACCCTAGTTTACAGACCTATATTTTACAAAAAAACTACTAGCATGCATAATTAAACTCATTATTAAATAACCTATTGACAAATTAAACCAGATAAACAAATCTTCTGCTTTCTCGAACTTCATTCCATAGGAACCTTGCCAGACATAGATTTCACTGGAACCACCGCCAGAGACACCATTGCAGGGTCACCAGAACCATTGGCCTCTTGAGCCTTGTACTTCTACAGACAGGCTGGTTCACCTTTAGCTTCCCCCAAAGTAATGTGTATATTATGATTGTACTTGAGATAAATGGTAAACATAGTGTTCAGATCTCTTACGCGGTTTTCCTACAACTTCTCGATATTCATTAGTCCCTTCAAGACCGATTCAATACCTCCCAGTTGTTGGTTGTTGACTCTCAATTGGCTTAAGGTATCCATATGATCTTCAGCCCTTTCCTCTGATGCTTCCACTTAAATGTTTCCTACTAGTGTCTTCATATGCCATGTTGTTTCCATGGTTTTTTGGTAGAGGGTCACGCGGATCCTAGTTTGACTTGTGCCAATGATCTATTTGACCTCCTCCATTACTTGACTATCTAGAAGAGTCCTCCATTGCTTGCGAACTTTGTTCTCCCAAACCTCCACCACTTATTTACCCTTCTGTGGAACAATAACATGAAAAGAATATGTTGTTGCTCTCATAGCCATTTCCATGCGAGAACGCTTACTACATCTTACCCCTTGTGCCATCGCTCTAGGTCTTCCTCTTGGCCTACCCACCAAATACCTAAATTTTCCCATTCTCAACTTTTAAACCTTCCCCAACTTCGGAAATACTCTTATAAAGGCTCTGATAGTCCACCACTACTCAATTTCCAAGCATACATCACAAAAGAGATCTTACAAATGATATTATAAAGCGTGTTCTACTGACATGTTTTATCTTGTCATTTTTTCAAAACTTTCCATCTCCATCTTCGTACACTATGATTTTCCAATGATAAGATTGTCAATCCGTGTGAGCCTGTTCCATTCTCCCAATCATTCGTCAAGATAAACAGATTATATAGACTCATAATCACCATTTGCTGCCTCTCGTACATATCCTCTACTACTATCACACTTTCCCACCTCCCGGTCACCTCCTTATCATTTATGGACCAACCTACATGACACACCTTGATGAAGGTGTTCATAACTTCACCTCATATTGCCACCAACTTGTCCATTCAACGACTCCATGTGCCCATTTTCCCACCTCTTTTTGATACTCCTCTCACTTCCATATCTTAGTTTAATGAACCGTGTGGGTAGATGGGGCTCTTTCTGAGCCTAGGCCTACCTTTGTGTTGTCCTCATTATCGGTTGTCATGGAGCTATCTATTTCTGCCAACTTCCAGCATTCGTCCTTGATATTTCCTTCCAGAAGATCCGTCCATGCCACATTAGTAAGCTTCTGCAAGCTGAAAACTCCTTCATTGGCCAACCTATCATCCATCGTGTTTGCTGACCTGCGAACCAGGTTGAATTCCATTGTTACCAAACACCAATTCCTCATAACATTCCTTACCTGTGAGCCACATTGTAGTCGCCTTGCTACTTGGATGGCTATTGTCAAGTCTCCTTCTACAGTAGCATTAACAATTCTTTCACAAGCCAAAATTTCTAGCCCTTGTTCTAGGGCATGGAATTCAACTGCTTTGTTGGAGGCATGTCCCAAATTTATGAAAAACACCCTGTAAATTTTCCCTGTCCAGTCTCGTATAATTCCACCCACTCTTGCATTATTGGTGTTCCCTTTAGATGCCACATCAAAATTCAACTTAAATAAAACTTGAGGGGGAGGTATCCAAATCATTGCACCCAATTGGATTTGAGGATCTTTGGCCGGATACACTTGCACACTAGGGAGATCTAGCTCTAAGAGCTTTAAGACTCTTGCCTCTTGTGGACATGGTTGTTCCTCAGATATTTTGGGTCCTTTATTGATTACCATTCCTTCAGCTGGTGTCGATTGGATTCCACCAAGTGTTCTACAGGGAGCTTCTTATTCTGGAAGGTTCATTGGTTTCGTTCCTTCCATATTGAATAGACGCTGAAACTAGGAACCAAGCACTAGGGGAGGTTTACCACTTCATTCTTTGTGTAATTACCTTGCCATTTTCTAATAGTCTCTTGTATATTGTCCTTGATTCTATTATTTTTCCTGAAGATATAAACCATCCAATCGCATATGATAGACATATAACTATAGTTGTTTAAAATATGATTTAGGTTTTCCTCTTCACTTTCACAAAGAAAACACCACGAGGCTCCAATAAAACCTATCTTCACCATATTTTCCCATGTGAAAACTTTCTTCCACAACACTAGCCACAAGAAGGTTTTAATTTTTGGCCATTGGGGTGATAACCATAATTTCTTCCAATTTGGATCAGTTGACTTACCTTGGGAACCTTCTATATAAAGTTTCACTTCCTTGATATTAAATTATCCACCTTCTTTTTTCCCCCATCTTAATTGATCCTAGTCATCATTATAGAGAATTAGTCTCGTACTTAATTCCTCTACAAATCCTTGAATCACTTTTTCATTCTAGATGGGCTGTCGGAAGAGGCTAACGTTCCATTTTCGTCATTTATTTGCATCCAACCCTTCTTCCCAGAACTAGTGCACTTCCTTGTAGCCCTAGCTCTCAGTAAATAATTGGATTGGGCGCCACTCTTCCTTTCTTAAACTAGGCTTTTGTTTCCAAGCGTCTTCCCAAATCAAAGCTGAACTTCCATTTCTAATCTCCCAGAAGTAGTGCTTTTGTATTACTTCTCTATAGCCCAAGCCAAATTCTATATTTCCAAACATTGAATAGACCCCAACATACGGACTAGGTCTTGCAGAGACTAGTTGGGGGCATATTTGTCTCTCTAGAGCTGGGCCCATGATGCCGGTCCTCCTTTTAGCGAGCGCCACTAAAGTTTAACTCCACTTTCTCTATTGTCCTTCTCTAGATCCTATAAGCCTGAGCCCCTCAAACCTTTTGGTTTACATATAATGTTCTAGGCTACCAATGCCCATTTCCTCTTATCCTCAGCTCTTCTCCATAAAAAATTCCTTTGAATTTCTCTAATTTTTTGCAAAATCCATTTGGGAGAGAGAGTTTTGATAACATATACCCCATAATTGTTTGTATAATGGCTTTAGTCAGTTATAGTCTAGCTACAAGGTTCAATGCTCTAAAATTCCATTGTTTAATGCTATCCTCCAAGCTCAAAACAACCTTCTCCCAATTCGATTTCTTCTAGGTTTGAATAGTTAGAGGGATACCCAAATATTTGGAAGGTAGATTTTTCCTTTGAAAGCCTAGGATAGCAGTAAAATTTCTCTAAATATAAATATGTGAGGTGAAGAAAAAAATCATATATTTGGAGTGGTTTATCTCCATACCTGAAGCTACTACAAAATTGTCCAGGATATACTTGAACAAATGAGCTTCCTTCATTGTAGGAATACCATGTAACATGGTATCATCTACAAACTACTGGTGTGTGGTAGTCAGATATCCCTCATGCAATTAGAGCCCCCTAATGTTCCCATCCTCGGAAGCTATTGAAAATTCTCTTCCTAGGCCTTCCATCATTACGAAAAATAGGAATGGTGACATAGGGTCACCTTGGCGTATTCCCTGGGAAGGGAAAAATGGTTTTGCAGGAGTACAATTTAGTAGAATCAAAAAGTTGCGAGAGGTAACCAAGGCCATTATACATTTGAACCATCTATTATAAAATCCAAAGGCCACTAAAATGACCTCCATGTATTCCCAATTGTTCTTATCATATGCCTTTGAAGGGTCAAGTTGTATTATCATCCCTTCCTTCTGAAATCTCTTTAGAGAATCAGAAATCTCATGGGAATGAATCACATTATCCATAATTTTCCTACCTTCCACAAAGCCTGACTACTCTTCTGAGAAAAAAATAGAAAGTACCATTTTGGTCTGGTTGGTTGCCACTTTTGATATAATCTTGTATAACAGAATGAAAATATTTATTGGTCGAAACTTTTCAGGGGTACTTGATTTTTCCTCCTTTAGAATAAGAGTGATAAACATAGATTTTAGAGCTTTAAGGATTGCAGTTGAGTCTTGGGAGTCAGCCACCACCTCAAACACATATGTCATCTTAACTATTTCCTAGTAATCTTTGAATAACTCTATGGTAAAGCCATCAAAACCTCGCTCCTTACCACTGGGCATCTCATTTACCATCTGGGCCACTTCTTCCATGGAGATGGGTTTGTTTAGATTCTTATTATGCTAATCCGTTATCAGTTTTGGTATATGCTTTACTACCTTCTAAATGGATTATGATCTATTAAGGAGAGGCTCCTCTGAAATCTTTTGAAAGTGTTGCACCAATACTTGCTCAATGTCTTGGTGCGCTGCATAAGACTAACCCATCTCATCCTTTATCCTGAGAATTCAATTAGAGTTTCGGTGTTCAATTTTCGATCTGTGAAAGAATTTAGTATTATTTTCACCTTCCCAGAGCCATAGGACTCATGATTTCTATTTCCATATGATTCCTTCCTGAAGGCATATTTGCTCCCATTACTTCAGAAGGTTTGTTTACTCGTTCTTCATTTCTTAGTATACCCTCTTCAATCAACACTTTCTGTAACACCTCCATCTTCAATTCCAATCTCTTTTTGCAGGAAATATGTTACTGATTTGTATCTTATTCCATTGCCTTAGCTGGGTTTTAATATATCTCAACTTGGCCTACAATTTAAACATCTTAGAGCCCCAGATTGGGAGTGGATCTTCTCACCATTTTTTAATATTATTCATAAATGAGGGGTGATCTATCCAGAAGGCCTCAAATCTGAATGGTCTATTTTTAGGTGTACATAGTATTTCAATCCTTAACACCACTGAAGAATGATCTGAGCCCCCACAAGGGAGAATATTGGCTTCCATATCCATCCCTCATGTTAGCAGATCCTAATATGTTAGGAATCTATCCAACCTTGAAGCAACTTGATTCTCCCTCTGTGCTTGTTTCTCCAAGTAAAGATCCCATTACCTATCTCCATATCGATTAGATTTTCTTCATCAATGAACTTTTTAAAGGTCTTAGAATCTCTGTCAATATGCCTTTGACCGCCCTTCTTTTCTGCTAGAGAAGTGATCATATTAAAGTCTCCCCCTATAATCCATGGAAGATGGTGTTTTCTCTCTCTGATATCCTTAAGGGCTTGGATGAAGCTTAATTTTTCATTTGTCCTCTATGAACCATAAACATTTGTGAACATAATCGACCCAGGGGCTCCTATTATCTACATCTCCATAGATAGGAAAAATATGGTGGTTTTTCATCTACTAGATTCAAAACCTATGGGTTCCACCAGGTCACCAAGGCCCCTACAATACTATGAGATTCCACCTCTAAGTATGTGAACCCCCTTCCTAATTTCCTATTCACTTCCTTAATCTTCTTTATTGAGCATTTTGTTTCTTGTAGGAACATAAGATCTGGCTATTCCATTTTTATCTTTTTCTTTAACAATATTTGTTTTCATAGGCTATTTATGCTTCTTGTGTTCCACGTTACAAATTTCATTTTTAACTACAAAGATTAGGTGGGGAGATTAGAGCTCTCATCTTACCTAAGTTGATCAACACTGCTCCCAATTCCTAAAGGGCTAGGTTGTTCGAATTCCTTCCTCTTTTCCTTCAAGTTTTCCTTGGTGCTAAGAGGATCTAAGATTCTGAAGCCTTGACGCCCATCTCACCATTGTATTCATGTGGTCATCTTTTTCCTCGAAGATTTTCCTCCTTATGCATCAGGATGGCCTCCAAACCTTTTTTTCTCCATTGTTCCACCATATTTTGTAAGTCTATCCCTTCCCTTTCCACTATTTCATGTAGATCTAGGTCCTTTGTTCCTACTTCACTTGGGGCCATTTCGGAATCCGTTTCAAAGTCTTTACCCAGATCTGGTATTTCAAAATTTTTAACAGGGTCTTCTTGGGGTTCCATCATTCCTTCATCTTTGTCCTCCTCATGATTCTTTTTTTTATCTTATTCATTACTGTTATCCTCTGGATTCTGCTACGAAAGAATCCTAAAGTTATTTTTCGATGTCACTCTCCCTCCTTGATTTCATTGTCGTTGTCTCTTGTTGGTGCGTGCCCTTGTGTTTGGCTTTACAAAGTCATTTGCATCCTTCTTCTCTTGGTTTTTACCTTACTCCTAAGTTCTATTTCGGGGATAGTCCTTGACCATAGGCACGTGCTCACGGCAAAATATGCATATGAAAGGAATTTGTTCATAATCGAAAAGCTACAACTAGATTTCATCCTAGAATACTAGATTGATCATTTATGGTAGTGCTCCTGACACATCCATATCCACACAAATATTTGCATACAATGTGTATCTTCCTGGCAGCGTCGCATCTGATATCTTGAAAAACTTCCCTAATATATCTCCTATAAGCTTCAAGGTTGAGGGTATTCAATAATATAAAGGTAGGGAATACAACATGACCCAAACTAAAACATTAGTAAATGTCTCTTTCTCTAGAGTATATTTATCCTTCCATGGCCGCATGTACAAGCCTGCAGAGGCAAAGAAATAGGGATGTCCATCTAAGACTTAATCCATGTCCTCCAGATTAGCACAAACCATTGTCAAAAAACCTTTGGACCATAGATGCAGCTATATCTCACCATGAGGCTTCTAGTGGTGCTTGATCCGATCACATAACGTTTTCTCTGTGGGTCATAACCCCATGAACTTGTAGATGATATACATCCACATGCATTCCCTAAAGGCCTTGGTATAGGGAATTAATTTTTTTAGAATTATCTTCATTTTGGTCTTGCATGGGCCATCTCTTTTAGTCCCTTTTGACTTATATTGTTGATCTGATTGGTTTCACATGGTACCTTTGTCCTCATCTCTTCTTTGACCATTCTCACCTTGATTACATGCCCCTGTTGTTCCTTGACTTATGCCTGCTGGCCCTTCAGTCGAAATTATAAAACCCGCTTTGGAACCTTTTCCTTTATCAGTTACCACATTTTTGTAGGAGGGAACCTTGCTCCCTGCCCCTCTGAACACCATATGAACCAAAACCTACCTACAAGTGCTAAGAAAACCCTAGATATCACGAGTCTTAGGTTTTTTCATTTCACATCTTTACCCATGTGAATAATTAAATATAATAATAATAATTATATTATTAGATTCAGTTATATAAATGATTTTGATGATTAACATCAACTAAAACCTATACGTTGTACCAAGCCTTAAGAAGGTAAGATATTAATAAGAACTTTTTAACATTTTATTTCTATGCTAAAAAAGAAGTGAGAGAAGTGTTCCTGAATCACCATAACTTTGCTTAGTTAAAAGGTTAAGAAGGTTGGTAGTATGACAAATATTTTGAAAATTAGATAAAATGTGAGTATAAGATGGACAATCTAAGAGAACATGTTTTGATCTTGAAACCTCTTAAGATTGCATCGGTGATAAATGCTTTTATCCCATGGCAATTTGAGAATTGACCAACGCCTATTTTCACTATAAAGCTCATGACAATTAGTTCTTATCTTGGCAATGTTAATTTTCTTCTTAACACCAGTCAAGAGTGAAAGATAATTTTGGTTTTCAAGATTGGGATTGATTGCATCCTTATAATATCATGGTTTCTTTTTTCTCTATATCTCTTTATTTCACTCAATTTCTCTTTAAATTTGAAAGTAATATTTTTAATATTATTTGGATTTTGCAAGATGATTTCTTCCTTTATTCCCCAATGGTCCATCCAAGACTAGGCATCTTTATGCCACCCTCATTTGAGATGAAAGTGGGGTTTTGGCTACAATTAGAAGAAATTTTAAGAAACCTCTTAGCATCCGTGTTATATAAATTATTCTTATACATAAGATACTTAATCATACCCTTGCTTTCAATGGGGGAAACACTTGCTTCAATCAGGAGGATATGGTAGAGAGTATTTCCTTTAATATTGAGGTTGCAGGTTATAAACTAGTTTTGGATCTATTCAATGTTCTTCGATGACTCTTTATATATATTGCAACACCAAACCTCACATCCATAGAAAATAACAGGAGTGACAAGAGTCTCAAATAGAATATTTTTTTATCACATCCAAATATCTATCCACTTACAATTGTCTCCAATCCCATAATAAGCTTTCCAGCCTCCATTTATCCCTTTTTCAATGCTATAATTCCAATTGGGCTTATGATGGAAGTTAATCCTCGTATATTTGTACGAAGAAACTTCCTCCAAGGAACTATTATCATAAATGAAAGTATCATAGATGATCCTTTTGGATTTAATTTTCATGAATTTAGTTTTGTCAATATTAACAACCATATCCATCTTGGAGAATTTTGAGTTGCTTACCAGGATCATAGTGGCTTATTGTGAAAGGAAAAATATCATTAGCATCAAGGAGAAGAGTTATGACCATACCATTGGGTGTGGGACCAACACAACCTGCATCTTCCAAGTGCTCTTCTAGCTTGTCAATGTATATGCCAAAATGCGTAGGGGATGAAGAACACCCTTGTTTTACTCCAATATTGAATTTAATTTCTTTAGACCAAACCTCAATGGTACCAATATTGGAAATAACATTCTCATATAGCCTTGTCACAACAACGCTCAACTCGAGAGGAACCATTATTCTTTTTAGCCTATTTTATAGCTTTGTTCTAGGAACAATTTCAAAATATTTTCTAAAGTCAACAAAATAACAAAAGAGATCAATTTTATTATTGCAACATTCCTATGCAATTATCCTAAGGCTAACAAGATGGTCCATGGTTGGATGATATCTCCTAAACCCAAGTTATTCTTTATCTCTTTTCCCATGGATTTTAAGCCAAATGCTAATCTTCTTTTCCAAAATTAGCTTGTACAACTTGGCTAAAATGTGGCTAATCATAATGGTGTTGCAATTAGAGGGAATGATTTTATCTCCTCCTAAAGGTTGATACAATAATTCTCTCTATCGAAGGCTTAGGGAATCCTTGCTTCACTACCAAATTAAAGAGTTTATGTGTGTGAGGGATGAGGATAGGTTCTCTCATTTTAAAAAAATTTGCTTGGTAGCCTTTAATTTCCTTAAGTTTTCCATGAGAGATCTACTTAATCCCAAACTCATTGTGTTCCAGAGATGAAGACACCATCCTGTATAAGGAGATTCAAAATGGTGTCCAAGGCATTAAAGGGTTCATAGAGGTTTTTAAGGTAAATATTACAATTCTTCAAGGGAATCATATGATTTTATTTAGTCAAGTATGATTCAAAATTTTCCTCCAAAAATTTCTAGTGCTAGACTTAGAGAGGTACAATAAATATTATTTATTTCTACTTATATAGCATATATTCTTTCTTTGAATAAGAGATTTGTGCATATTTATTATCAAGTTTTAAGGTTTCATTAGGAGCATTCCTAATTTCTTTTCTAGAAATTTTACAATCATTATCATACCGAGGGTTGATAGTTCTACCATTCTTTTTATGTGACACCTTAGTAGAGAACTTGCTAATGGTAGTAGTGTGAGGATCCACCCCAGGGTCCTCGAACTACAAACTAAATTTATTTAATTTAAACACAATAAGAAGGGAAATAACTTATTTATAACTCAACATTTATTTGATGACAATTTACCATTAAAATTTATTTACAACATATTAAACAAGTAAGATTTTCATTGCAACCATTTACATAAGTAATCAATAAAGGGAAGAATACTTGTTCCAATAGCTTGGTTGAGATGCTACTGATTCTATTGGGATGCACCTCTCAGCTACTCGACTGAATTTACATCCCAACCAACTAGGAATGATTTTCTAGACTAGGGAAGCTCCACAGGTTCCCTAGCCCTCCAAGCCGAAGTCCAACCAGCTGTAGTGTGTCCAAGTTAAACAAACACTCTCTCCATTCTCTCCCTTCTCTTTCTCCACATTCCTCCCCCAAAACAAAATCCTCCAAAACCATGACCAAAACCAAGACCAAGACCAAGGATCTCCCCCCATCTCTTCTCATCATCCTTCCCCTTTTATGTCTCTCCCTCCCATCCACCTCAACCACCTATCATTAATGTCATGACTACCCACTCATCCTTTGATTTAGTATCCTTGACTTTTCTTACCATATCTTGTTCAAAGTAGATTTGAGATGACATTTTGGGAATAAAATATGGATATTTAATTTAGAATTAAATTTGAGAAGACCATATATTCTCCCAAGTAGATTTGAGAAGACACCTTGGGATATGGATATTTAATTTGGAGATTAATTGGAGAAGACCATATCTTCTCAAAAATAGATTTGAAAAGAAACCTTGGGATATGAATATTTAATTTGGAATAAATTGGAGGAGACCATATCCTATCCAAAATTAAATTTGAGAAGACAAGTTGGGAATTGAATAATAACAATAATAAAATTTATATCAGTAAAATAAAATTACAGTTTCACAAATGTAGATATATACCAATATTTCTTGATAATTATAAGTCGATATTTTCAGGTAAATTAAACACTAATAAAAATTTGTATGATAGATTAAGTAGGGTATTACATACATCCCTCCTTCAGAAAACTTCATCTCGAAGTTAGAGTGAAAAGATACAAGGAGTTCGAAAGAAGTTTGACAATAAGGCATAACAAAATAGAGAGAGAGTTATAGTAGTAAAATTAACTAAGTCAAACAATGATACCACTTCCCATCAAGAGTCTCCAACTAATCTATATCCTCCTATCCTTCCTAACCTACTTCCACTCCCACCCTATCCATCATCTTCTGCTATATACTATGGCATCGGCTATACCAATATAATCACTGATAAAACCAAGATGGCAGAAGCGTTGACTACGTCGACCTGACTTCCCCAACAAACAACTAACAATAATCATCACACATCTAGGGGAGTGTGTCCATCACTGCCCTCCCATGATTCCAGGTTTGGAGGTTACACGATGGGAAATACCTCCACCCCTCCTCACAAATAGGGTCAACACCCTAATATGGACCACACTATAACACTGGTTGGATAGTTGTCATCGAATAATCCAGTCAGGTAGTCTTGTCACCTGCCATTTACATTTTACCCATGTCATGAGAGTGCATATCAAGTAGATACAAAATGTAATAGAACAATGTACATCATACCTTTCCTAATTAGATGTCTCTACCTTCCCCAATGGAAGAGTATATCTTGGTCATCATATAGTTCTTTCCAATCTGTAGGTTAGTTCTCATTCATACATATATATAACAACAAAATGTATATAGATAAGTGATCTTAAACATCATGTTATTAAGTCTAGTATCCACGTGTCAATTTTGTAGTTCATACTGGAAATAAATCTTACATTAGATAAATCATAATTTCACTAAGTCATTCATTAGATAAATCATATCCACTTAAGTCATACATGAAACAAAAATAATTATGATAAGTCGTACACTAGATAAATCATAACCAGGTAAGTCATACATTAGGTCATACAAAAAACATTTCAATCATCAATACCTAATCCGTCTAATGATTTATATAAGTAGTTTCACCTTTCCAACTAAATGCATCAATATTGCATAGCATTCATAAATAAATAACATGGAACTACAAATAGAGCCTTAGCATAGGTAGCTATCTAAGTCAAAATGGGCATCATAGATGCTCAAAAAGTGAGGGGTAGTCACAACGTATAGTCTCTGCATCCCCCCAAGTAGTAGATCCTGGGCTATACTTGTCCCACTATACCTTAAATTGGTCCACCATACGATGTCTGAGCTGTCGAACCCTACTATCCAATATGCATAATGGTTCAACCATTATGGTTCTCATGTCTGATACCTGTAATTTCCTCCAATCCAGTTTGTGAGTTTCATCAGAAACATAATGTCGTAAAATCGATACATGAAAAACATCATGAGTTTTTTGCAAATGGGGTGGCAGTACAAGATGATAGGTAACTGGTCCAATCTTCTCCTTGATCCTAAAAGGTACTATAAACCGAGGTGACAACTTCGTCCCTTTCCCAAACCAAATGGTGCTTTTGTTTTGTTGGATATGAATAAAAACTTGGTCTCCTACTTCATAACTTCTATCAGTCCTATGTGAATCAACATAAATCTTTTGTCTATCTTGTGCTTCCTTTAACCTTTGTCGAATCTGCCTTACCTATTCCTCTATTTCTTGAACTAATTCTGGCCCAACTATTACTCGGTCCTCCAACTTTTCCCAACTCAATCGTGTCCCACATGGCCTCCCATATAGTGCTTGATAAGGAGGCATCCCAATTGAACTTTGGTAACTATTATTATAAGCAAACTCTACCAATGGTAAGTACCTTTCCCACTGAATCTGATTATCCATGGCATACATTCTAAGCATGTCTTCCATAACCTGATTTACTCTTTCAGTCTGCCCATATGTTTCTGGATGATATGAAGTGCTCAATTTCAACTGAGTCCCTTGTGTTGACTGTAAACTTGTCCAAAACCTAGATGTAAATTGACAGCCTCTATTAGAAATGATCTTTATGGGTAACCCATGTAGTCAAATAATTTCACTTATAAAAACTCGTGCCACATCAGTAACATCATAAGTGTATCTCATTGGGATGAAATGGGCACTTTTGGTCAATTTATCAACTACAACCAATATAGTATTGTGCCTCTTTGAAGTGAGTGGAAAACCCACAACAAAATCCATATAAATTACGTCCCATTTAGACATAGGGATGTCATGTGGTTGTAGGAGTCTTGCTGGATGGTGATGATCAACCTTCACTCGTTGACATTCAAGGCATTTGGTGACAAACTGGACTATGTCGTGCTTCATGCCTATCCAAAAGAAGATTTTCTTCATGTCCGCATACATCTCCTTCACTCCAAAATGTGCACAATAGAGTGCTCTATGTGACTCTTTGAGGATGGTCCTTATTATACCCCCTTCCTTAGGTATGTACATTCTCCCCTGAAATCTCAATAGTCCATCTGATTCAAGGACATATCCCTCAAACTTTAGTTCTATCTACTTCCCACTCTAGAGTGCTGATATAACCTTTAGATACCAACTATCTTCAAAGAGTTTCTCCAACACATGTTCCCTCAAATTGACCCTCAAGGGTACTAGGGAGAAGGTTCATGGCCTCCTGCTTAGTGCATTGGCAACCACATTCTCCTTTCCCTTAATGTATGAGATCTCAAAATTATACTCACTCATGAATTCACTCCACCACCTTTGTCTAGCATTCAAATCCCTTTGAGTGAAGAGGTGCTTCAGGCTTTGATGATATTTTCTTAACTCAAATCTTCTCCCAATGAGGTAGTGTCTCCACAGTTTCAAAGCTAACATCACTGTTTCTAACTCTAAGTCATGGGCAGCATACAACTCTTCATGTTTCTTCAATTTTCTAGATGTGTAATATATTACTCCGCCTTCTTGCATCAATATTGCTCCCAATCCTTGCTTCGAAGCATCGGTGCAGACAGTGAAGTCTTTTTCCATGTCTGGTACTCGAAGGATCGGTACACTAGTTAGTACCCTCTTTAGTTCAATGAATGCAGTGTCATATTCATATGTCCATTCATACCTGACCCCTTTTCGTTGTAATGTGATGATGGGTTTTGCAATCCTCGAAAACCCTTCTACAAACCTGCGATAATAACCTACTAGCCCCATAAAACTACGCACCTCATGAGCATTTTTCGGTACTGGCCAATCCATTATGACCTTTACCTTTTCTGGGTCAACTAAAATCCCTTCTCCTGAAATGATGTACCCAAGATAATGAGCTTTCTTATGAAAGAAGGAACATTTTAAAAAATTTCCATACAATTGATTTTCCCTTAAGCAAGTCAATACAACCCTTAGGATCTTTTCATGTTCTTTTCATTCTTAGAATACACAAGAATATCGTCCAGGAAGACTTGCAAAAATTGGTCCAAATACTTCCTGAACACACCATTCATGAGGCTCATGAATAATTCTAGTGCATTGGTCAAACCAAATGGAACTACAAACTCGTAGTGCCTAAACCAAGTTTGAAATGTAGTTTTTGAGATGTCACCTTCCTTAATCCTCAATTGGTGGTATCCAGATCATAGATCGATTTTTGAGAAAACCACTGCTCCCTTCATTTGATCAAATAGGTCACCTATTCTCGGTATCAGGTACCTATTCTTTATTGTGGCTCTATTCAAGTCTCTATAATCTATGCATGGCCTTAAGGAACCATCCTTCTTCTTGAAAAAAATCACTGTTGCACCCCAAGGTGAAATACTAGGTCTGATAAATCCCAAGTCTAAAAGCTCTTTTAACTGCATCTGTAACTCACATAGTTCTAGAGTTGCCATCCTATAGGGTGTCTTTGATATTGGTTCTGCACTAGGTTTTAGGTCGATTGTGAAATAAATCTCCCTTATAGGAGGTAATCCAAGCAATTTCTTAGGAAAAACATCCTTGAATTATGACAAAATTGGGTTTTGATCTAGGGAGGGTCCTTTCTGGTCACTTACAGCCTCGACCACATATAGTTTTCAACCTTGTCGGAGACAATGTTTTACCTTCATCATCGATATGAATCGTAGTGACACTCCTCTCTTAATTCCACAAGTCTCAATTGACCTACCTTCATCATCTAAACAAATCACCTTCTTCTTGAAATAGTCTACCAAAGCTCGATGAGCTTCTGGCTAGTCCATTCCAATAATTACATCGTACGTCCCCAATGTTGTGATGTATGCCTTCAACCTAGTTATACACACCCCGAGGTTTACCTGAAATTGGTCAACACTAGGTCCTACTCCTTTTTTTATCCCAGAAGCCATCTCAATTTTCTTAAAGTCATCGTGCTCATAGGCTGCCAACCCATATTTTTCTAATGCAACTGGTGAAATGAAACTATCTGTAGCACGTGAATCAAACAAAATTTTAAATTTTACTTTGTTTATCATACCTGAGGTTTCTACCACGAAATATTGGTGTTCAACTTGTTGGTTATCAACTGCTGCATAGATTTGATGGTGGCTACTTGCTCCCCCCATTGGTGCTTTTCCTTCTCTACGGTTGTTACCAGTTTGTAACTCAAGATAGTCACACTGGTAATGAGGTCCCCCTCATCCCCAACAAGTGATGCATGGTAGACTTTGAACATAATGTTGTGGAGTTCTTTGGAAAGAGTTCCTTCCCTTGGGACCCCTTCCCCTACTCATGTATGACCTTGATTTGCATGAATCCTTGAATATGTGGGTGAAGATGCACTAGTAACCATTTAAATCCCCACTGTCGGTGCTCTGGGTACAACCCTATTTCCATATGGTGGTGGCCTCAAACTTCCCCCCCAGGGAAGGTACGATGAGCCCCCATAAACCTTGGTTGTTGTGGAAAAATGATTTTGTTTCCACCCTTCAAGTCTAAGTTCTCTTCAACATAATGAGCATGTTCCACAATTTCTGCAACTGAGGATGGCTTCCACATCCACACCGTTGCACTAATCTTAGGGTTCAATCCGTAAATGAAATGATCTACTTGGAGCTGATCAGTATCCATGTAGGAGACATACTTGACCAATTCCATGAATCTAATCTCATATTCTTCTACCGTATGATTTTCCTGTACCAAAGCATGGAAGGCTCCTACCTGTTGTTCTTCATAATATGTTGGTAGGTACTTTTTCCTAAATCTCTCCTCAAATAACTCCCAAGTAACTGTGTCCGGGGTGAGGTGTAGTTGACGCTCTAAGTTACCCCACCAATTCAGAGCACCATCTCTGAGTTGGAATATTGCTATTTTAGCTTTTAAATTGGAAGTATAATCTCTTAGTGTGAAGCACCTTCTCATTCCTTCTAACTAGGCTTCTACACGTTCGCTTGCACGACCTACAACAAACTCTGGGAGCTTAATCTTTTGGAGCTCCCTAGTGCTTTCCTCGATTGGAGGTCCTCTATCGGAGTCTCTTGATCCCTCTAGATTTCCCAACCCCGATGGAGGGTTCTCTACTTCCACTTCAATTTTTTGGTGCCCTCTTAAAGTCTCGTTAATTTCTTCTAGGGAACGCAAGATGAGAGCCAACTTCGGTGAAGGTAATGGGTTATTTGTAGGAGGTCCTTGTGATGACCCTCCTTGACCTTTATTTCTTCGCGTCATCACCATTTTGAATTTTTCAAATATCTGTATGATATGTAAGACTTATTAGCACAACTTAGGGCCTTGTCAATTCTTATTTGGCTCACACATGTTTTGCATAATGACAGGTGTAAGTTTTCCTTTTGTTATGCTTGTAAACGAGTATTTCTAATATTGAGAAGATAACCGTGGATCTACTAAATCCTCTCCCATTTCTATCTAAGAAAGTGCTATGATGCACTACTAGTCACCCTCAAATATCTTTAGATATCCCTAAACAATCATCCTAAATCCATTTTATATATTTTGAGCATTCACATAAACATTAACTTACCATTTTTAATCACATTATTATAACTAGGTGTCCTCTTGAAATTCCATCAATAATGTTAGATTGTCATTTTTATTATATATATATATATATATATATAATATATTTATATATATATATAATATAATATTATATATATATATATATATAGATAGATAGATATTAACCTTGTGTTTTCAAAGTAGGTGTTTAATGGATTTAATCAACTCAACACTGACATTATCGTTAGGTATTTACTATCCCAATGATATATATAGAATGGCTAGTGCTACATGTTTTAATAATTCAATATTATATATTGTCTTAAAGAAGGTTCTAATGTGCTAATCAATTGGTGTTCACCTTTGACACTTTGATCTCAATATGTTGGATTTCCATTTTGTAAACATATGCATATTAATACTATGACAATATCTAATACAACTCTATTGTGTCTCTAAAAAAAATTCGAGAAGTTGCATCTAAAAAAAGTTGAGAATTATGCATGGCATCAAGCATAATGTGAGCAACTTGTAAAAATTTCACTTAAGTTCATTTGTATTATTGAATATTATTAATAAATAAACAACTTGTTTTAATGCAACTTTAAAATGTCAACATCTTGTCATTATATGAATTAATATGGTTGTAAGAAAATATATTTTCTCCAGAATAATATTTCTTTGTATTAATGTTAATCTCAATTTTTTTTTTTGAAATAATCTCAATTTTATTAAAGGGACTTAACTCTATAGGAAATTACAACCTTCTTGTATACATAGATAGGTTATCTTTGTTTACTAAGTCAATAATTCTTCTATCTAAAAGTTCTGCCACAATTTGCATAAATTTTGGTGGGCACTAACCTTGATAAAATCCTATGTAAATTTATGTAGTGAATTGTGTACTTTATGGTGGGCAGTAAGTCTTGGTAAACATATTTAGCTATCTAAGTGTAAATAATGTCCTAAAGAAAAGTATTTCAATGATTTAATTCTCATTGGCGGGTCACTTTATCATTCTGAACATGATTAATTTGAAAGTCAAGGAAGGTAAAATGAAATATTAACATAAACCTAAATTTGTGTTATTAGAAAGTGGTGCTGTAAAAATAGAATGTCAATTTTTTTTTTACATGGCTTTGGTTTTGGCTATTAGATTTGATGCATCAGGCACACCTGATAAAAGTTTTGATGGCATAAATTGCTTGATGAAAGATAATATAAAAAAGAAGTAAAAGAAGCCAACTTAATTCACAAGTAATTATCACGAAAGAGAAATCTAACCCTAACTCTACTAGCATTGATTTCTCAACCTATTCCATTACTAAAAAAAACATACCATGTAACAACATATGAAAAGGTAAACCCGCACACATACAAAGAAGAATTGGTGCGTCCAACACATCACATGCACAAGACTTGTGTCACACGCCTTCATGCACACACTAGCATTTAAGTTTGCATGCATACAACAAAAGTGGCATCAATTTTAACTTGTGCAACTTTCTCTCATGTTTTCTTGATTTATATCTTTCATCTCGTCTTGAAGATAGACAACATATTTCTAGTCCAAAACATTGACATAAATAACCTTAACATAGTGAATCTGGAAACTAAAAGTTTCTGCAGTGGCATTAATCCCTCCTATAAGTTTATGTATGTTTGTCCTATAATTTCTTTCCTATTTCTATTTAGTTCATTGGCTCTTTCATGACTCATGTCATTCATTTGCCTCAATATACACACACTAGTGGACACACTGACTTTATTTGTGAGGTTTACTATCAAAAAGGGATCTTAAAAAGGAAGAAGTGTGGTAAGAAGTGAAAAATACGACAACCACAGAGTCACAGACCAGCCCTATCAATATAATCCAATTGTTGATATCTACCAACCCTCATTAATAGTGTCCTAAACATAAGGCATATACACACGGGTATTTCTAATGCTGCATTTATACTTAGTGGGTCTTCATGGATCAACCACCACATATTCCCCACTTATGCGGTCAACTTGCTAAATTTGGCAAGGTAGGACTTCATTATTATTTAAATTATTCATATCTATAAAAACACAGCTCCAAACCCAAAAAGAAAAAGATTACATCCAAAAATGTCACTCTATAAATAAAGGTAGCAGTTTATTCTTAGATGACAATTCCCCTGGTAAAAGACTAAAGTAGCCCTGATTGGTAATGGATCAGGATTCTAACCTTGAAGGACTTATAAACCCCAACAATCCAGATATCAGAACCAAGGGCTCTATGATTAGGAAAATGATATCACTATCAATCTCGAATTCTTTGTACAAAAATTCTGATTGATAAGAAGAAGCATCCAACCTTTACTAGTAGTGAAAAGAGAACATATCTATCAAATATTTCTAATGCGAGATTTATCTTATTACAAAGCAAAATCAATGATAATTCCCTACACTTCAACCCTCATAAAAGAACAACTTGTAAAATCATTTTTCCTTTCAAGATTTCCATATTTAAACTTTTAGTAAAACTTCATTTATAAATCTATCTATCAGGAAGCTAAAATTGAACAACTTGACGCCATGCTTGGCACATACTAATGAGAAAAGGAATACCCACAAAATATAGAAGAGGAATTGATTGATATCCATATGAATCTCTAACTGAGTACGCAAATTATGATTGACAAAGAGCATCATCCGGTCTTAGAAAAGAGAGAATGTATCTACTAAGGATAGTCAGTGTAGGAACTTATGTTATTCCAAAGCAATGTCAAAGAGAATTTCTTAGCCTTCAACCCTCCTTAACAAATTGTGAAATCATTGTACCTTACAGGATTTCTAAATTTTAACTATTGGAAAATCTTCACGTTGAAATTTGCAAGGAAGCTACCAACTCGAGGCCATATTCAGAATATAATAAAGAAAAATCTCAGAAAGAATGCCCATAAAAAAAACAAGAAAGCCTAGAATAATGATAAGAGGAACTGGTTTAGTTAATGTGTGCTCCCAACTTGCCAAAGAAGTTTTCTAGGTCAAGAGCAACAGACTAAGTATTTGATACAGTGTGTGACCCACTTCATCAATAAAAGGCACAAGGTAATATATATGATATATCATATAACTATAAGCCAATCTCAACAAACCTAGTTTTTAGACTTCAAAACTTCTACAGTGTGAAAAGATAAAACAACCATCTTATAGATATTAGAGACAGAGTAAATAAAGGCAATGTGGTTGTTAAAAAACATATTCAATACGAAAATCATTTAAATAGAAGGAAAACCTTTCCCATTAATAGCACAACAGATATAATATTCTAATGGGACTTTTCTGCCCATGATATATGTTGCAGGTGCAAGGGTTCTTTCTTCCTTGTTTCAATCACTAGAGAGCCGACTATGGCCTGGAATGTCATGCCCATGCATCTAGTTGGAATCACTTGGGGAAACAAATCCTAAAGGGATGCAATAGAAAGTAGAAAAGTTTCATAAAAGAACCATAATGCAAGAGATTGTGCGACATCTGAGTTTTTGAAACCAGGATTCAAGAGATGGCATTAATTCCACAAAAGAATAAATGTTTATAGAAAAAAAAATTGGCCTTTGTAGCATATCTCTGAGGAACTAAGATGACTTTTAGGAAACAAGGAAAAGGAAGTTACTAAAATCATTCCCTAATAGTACAAGTTTATCTCCAATGAATTAATAACACCACCAAATTCTTGTAATTTGCAGGTTCATAAGTGGGTTTGTTTGCGGTATGGGATCCAATTTTAGCGTATTGTTGTTCAAATTAGTTTTAATATGTAGCCATGTTGCAGCTAATATTCGCTTAGGAGCATGAGAATCTGGAGTGGAAATTCCAAATTTATACCTTTGCTATTATAGTTGTGAAGTTCTTTAAAGAGAAGTATGTTACTCGAGTTGGCCATTCAAAATATTATTAGGTGTCTCAAGGCTTCTGAAACAAGAATCTGACTCCTTCACTGATACACGATTGATTTAACTTTATAGAGTTCTTGGAGTTGTTAAAAGCAATGTTGCAAAAATTTAAGCAATGGAATATCATTTTCACATCTAAGAAGCATTAAATGCCTTCGCAATGGCATTAAGACAATTGTAAAATCATCATACAAATCCACTAAGACAACATTTCTCTCACACATGCAAGAGGTTGCACCATTATTGAAGTCTAAGAGTTACTGAACAATGAAGTCTGGGAGTGAAAGAACATTTGTAATTGTCATTGTATCACTATCACTTTGTCGATGAGAGTCTATTTCAGTGAGAGCATTAGAATCTATGAGATTCGGGTGATGGGAGGTTGGCATTGGATGCTCAGAGGATAGTTGAGAAGAGCATCAAATTAGAATTGGATGACTCCTCTCTACTATTTTGCACCACATTTCTGGAGGTCCAAGGTTGGTTTTATTTATTCATTTCATTTGGACAACACGTTAAGCATTGAAAGGAGATACACAAATATTGAACGAATCTAAATATTAGTGTTTTCCTATAACAGGTCAAACCCTGCTTTTTGCCTATTAGACCTTCTATTAGTACATGGTTTAAATCTCTTGGAATTAGATGTTTTCCCACTCTTGGGATCTAGTTATTGGATGTCAGGTGTGACTGGAACTTGGATATTGGGAGTGTAGGTGGGATCTAGGTTCAGATTTCGAACCTGGCTCTGATACCATATGTGAGGATCCATCCTAGGGTCCTCTAACTACAAACTAAATTTATTTAAGCTAAACACAATAGGAAGGGAAATAACTTATTTATAACTCAACATTTATTTGATGACAATATACCATTAAAATTTATTTACAACATATTAAACAAGTAAGATTTTCATTGCAACCATTTACATAAGTAATCAATAAAGGGAAGAATATTTGTTCCAATAGCTTGGTTGAGATGTTCCTGACTCTTTTGGGATGCTCCTCTTGACTACTCGACTGAATTTACCTCTCAGCCAACTAGGAATGGTTTCCTAGCCTAGGGAATCTCCACAGGTTCCCTAGCCCTTTGAGCGAAAGTCCAACCAGTTGTAGTGTGTCTAAGTTAAACAAACATTGTCTCCATTCTCTCCCTTCTCTTTCTCCACATTCCTCTCCCAAAACAAAATCCTCCAAAACCATAACCAAAACCAAGACCAAGACCAAGGATTTGCCCCCCTCTCTTCTCATCATCCTTCCCCTTTTATGTCTCTTCTTGCCATCCACCTCAACCACCTATCATTAATGTCATGACTACCCCCTCACCCTTTCATTTAATATCATTGACTTTTCTTACCATATCTTGTTCAAAGTAGATTTGAAAAGACATTTTGGGAATAAAATATGGATATTTAATTTTGAATTAAATTGGAAGACCATATCTTCTCCCAAGAAGATTTGAGAAGACACCTTGGGATATGGATATTTAATTTGGAAATTAATTGGAGTAGACCATATCTTCTCAAAACTAGATTTGAAAAGACACATTGGGATATGAATATTTAATTTGGAATAAATTGGAGGAGACCATATCCTATCCAAAATTAAATTTGAGAAGACAAGTTGGGAATTGAAAATAACAATAATAAAATCTATATTAGTAAAATAAAATTACAGTTTCACAAATGTAGGTATATACCAATATTTCTTGATAATTATAAGTCAATATTTTCAGGTAAATTAAACACTAATAAAAATTCGCATGATAGATTAAGTAGGGCATTACAAGTAGGAAGGGTTTTAGTAAAATTATGATAAATGTTTTCAATGTTCTCTTTATAAGTTAAGAGGTGTAGATGTTATTTAAATCCTTTAAAAAGAGATATAGCTTACCCTTGTCAAAAAGTAGGTTCCTTTGATTCTCACAATCGCATGCATGTGTTTATTTCGCATGGAAGAATTTAGAGTTAAGGTTAAAGCTCTATGATTAGAGTTAGGCTCATGGCTATTTAAGAGGTCAAAGTTTATAATTTGGTTGAAAACATGGATATCAGATATTACATAATCCACGACACTATCTCCAAGCCAATTAATGCAAGTTATTTCCTTGGAGTTTGGCTACTTGATTATGCTATTGCAAATTATAAGGTCTTGAGAAATACATAGTTTGACTAATCAATACAAATAAATCCTTGGTCAGGTCTTCAAAGTTTCTTTTGAATGTACTAGCTAAATCAAAGTCCTCATTAAGATTCAAACCATTACATAGAACAATAGCTTGGTTAGATGCAGTTCTAGCATTAAAGTCTTCTAACAAGAAAATATTACCTTTATTTCTTAGACTATGAATATCTTACTCTAAAGTATTATAAGAGAAATTCTTCTCTAGATTATTTTTCTTATAAATATGAAAATTGATTAGTGCGAAATAACAAACTATTCTTCTTAGCATTAATATGAAAAAATTTTAATTTTAAATATGGTGATTAAAGAATCTATCTTACAAAACTCTCCCCAAAAAATACTCTTTTTTAATATATTATTAAAAAAATTAATTTAATAAAAATACTTATACAACTTTTTATATATTCAATGTTACCCTACATCAACTTAAGATTATCCATCAATATACCTTTTATATATATGATTGGTTTTTTATATCCAATCATAATCATAATTTATCCCATCTAAGGAGAAATTTACCTAATAAAAAAAAAAGTGAAAAATACGAACGTCACAGAGGGCTTTTTAACCCAATCAAGGCAAAATAAAGGATTTCACGTCATAATATAGCTTTTTATAATTATGAATATGGATAGAAACTGCTTGTTAATCATAATTAGAAACTGCTTGTTAATCATAATTTGTCTCATCAAAGGAGAATTTTTACCTAATAAAAAAGTGAAAAATATAAACGTCAAACATGGATTTTTAACCCAATCAAGGAAAAAAGGATTTGACGTCATAACATAAACTTTTATAATTATGAATATGGATAGTTACAAGCTGGTTTAAAGTTATATATATATATAATAAAATTGTTGTTAAAATAATATAGATTTATTTTCAATTTTATTGAGTCAAGAAGTTTATTTTACAATTCAGTGTGAAAGGATGTGTAAGTTTTCTCTTTCGATTACCTTTAAAAATAAAATAATAATAAAAATAATTATGTTTTAAAACAGGAATATTATTAGCTATAATAAAAAATTGTGTCACTAAGATGTTTAAATCTTATACTTTCAATAAGAAATTTAATAAACTATGAGCTTCTGACACAATAAACTATTTGAGTATCTATGTTAATTAATTTATGCCAATATCAAATTCTATATATATATATATAATATACTATATATATATATATATATATATAATATTATATAATTTAAAATAAAATATTTTAATACAAATTTAATATTGAAATATACTTAAAATACAATAATAAAAGACTATTTTAATTTGATGTACATGTTATGTAAAATATTTTAACGTGAATTATGTATATATAATATATCATTTTTTGAGCATAGGAATAAAATCTTAAATCAAAATAAATAATTTGTTTCTTTAGGTCCAATAGACCAATATTTGGTCTCAGTGGACGTTAACCATCATCATCATCATCATCATGAAAAATCCAAGTTTTTATGGTTAGAAAGTTTATTTGGCCCTATATATACTCTATTTAGCATTAAAAATACAATTTAAAAAATGAAAAATAATATTGTATTTTGCACTCTAAAGAAGTTTTCACATGAGGAAATTTGATCCGTCTTGGCTCATGTTAGATCCCTACTTAAGATGGATATAAGCTGGTATTTATTAAATATAAAAGATAAAAAAAATTAAGATGCAAATTTTTTGAAAGTGTAAAATATGAGATTTTACATTTTTAGAGATTTGATTCTCATAGAAGTTTGATAGATTTGGAGATTAAGATGCTCTACCTCTTGTGCCAGCCCCATCAATTCTTTTGAGTTTCATTCTTGCAAATGTACTCCACAAGTGGAGTAAAAGTCTATACCATAGCATATAGATTTGGAGATTAAGATGCTCTACCTCTTGTGCCAGCCCCATCAATTCTTTTAAGTTTCATTCTTGCAAATGTACTCCACAAGTGGAGTAAAAGTCTATACCATAGCATATACACATTGTATCATTCTTGCACATGTACTCACAAGTGGAGTAAAAGTCTATACCATAGCATATACACATTATAGCATATACACATTGTATCGACAATATGATGAATATTGCTATTAGGCATGTATGATGAGAGAAAACACTACATATAGAAATAGGCAACACACAAGCTTAACACAAAAATTCTATATGGAATTAAGATAGTTACTTTGCAAAAAAACTTTAATTTGAACATTTTATACTAATTTTTAATAATATTATTTATATTTATATAAAAATGCTCTTACTTTAATTCGAACCATTTATGTTAATTTTTAGTATTATTATTTATATTTATATAAATTTCACAGATGTTTCTATAAAACTGTTTTATTTTTAATTCTTATAAATCTCTAATAATAATTAGTATATGAATTGAATTTTCTTTAACTTATTTTATAATCTTTAGATTTAATTTTTAATGTGATATGGCATAACATTAATCATATGTTATTTTAAATATAAGAGATTTGACATATAATAATTATAAATATTATTTTTTATTTGATTTTTTAATTGTAAAATTTTTTCATTTTATAATTATTATTTATAAAGAAATATGGAATATATTTAAATTTCTAATTATCTGTTTATTAATTAAATATTATTAATTTCTAAATATGTTTATTATATAATATTTTGAATTAAGGTTTACCGAATAGAATCGTAATTTAATAATTTATCTTTAATTATTTGTTTATTAATTAATTTGGTTTATTTTTAATATCTTATCATTTATGTTTTGAAATATTTGGTTTAAATATGGATTATTGTTATTTAAATTTATTTAAATGTTAAGTGCATTTATAAATTAATAAAAAAAAAATGTAATTTTATTAATAAAAACAATTACAACCAAATAAATTGAATCTATTTTATGAGAAAGTTTTGAATCAATGAAAAATACATTATCATGTGATTTACGTGGAAAAATTCTTTCTCATAAAATTGATATGGATCACAGAAGCCTCAATTCAAAAATTAAATCTATTTATTATTTTTATGTTTTGTTATATATTAATCGAACCACCACCACCATCATCATTTAACGCTTTATTTTATAGACATTACGATTATAGAACACTCTTAATACAAATGATATAAATAATTATTTTAATTTTTAAAAGTTATTTATTATTTCTACTTAAATTTATAAATTTAAAAATTATATATATATATAATATATATATATATATATATATTATATATAGATATATCCAATTAGATAATGTTTAGGTGATTAAAAAAAAAAAAACCCTAGGAGCTTGTCTAAAAGGAAGATGAGTTGAATGAGAAGAGTCTTAAAGAGAGTTCTTAGGGTTAGCCTGCCATAACAAACACTAGATTGGCCTTAGGTTAATTTTTACAATGTTATGACCAAAAACAAAATTCTAGTAAAAATATTCATAACATAGAAAAAACCAGATGACATATTCATAACATAGAAAAAACAAAATGACATGATAAAGAAAATTGAGGAATGGTGCCCATGTAGATGGGTTTGTCTTTATAGAGCACTGGAATGGTGCCCATGTAAATGGGGTTGTCTTTATAGAGCACCCAACAAATTCAGAAGTGAAGACACCACCATGTTTTTTCTTTAGTGAGGCGCAGGAGGTAACTAGTAGGAAATTTTTCTTTATCAATATGTCAAGACATTGTTAAGCTCCAATCCTCTTGTGAGGGAAGGCCGTGGGAAATAAAGGTTTGAGTATGCTAGTAAAGCTCCAAGGTTTGTAAAACTTGGTGTGTTAATTTTTGTTGGTTCCTGGGATGAAGCTTTTAAGCATGAATTCAATTTCCTCACCATAATGCTAATCCTTTTCTTGCTTAACCTTTTAACTTAGAGTATGAAGCTGGTGCTCGATGGTCCCAAGGAGGAGCAATGAAAAGCCTCGCAACATCTCATGTTGCCAGCTTTGCCTTGAGTTAACAAATCATCACTTTCCCATGGTGGCCAAAAAGTGGAGCCATGGCAATCCATAAGAGTAAAAATAAAAGAACATAGATTGAGGAGATTTTTTTGTGTAGACTTGAAATGGAAACAACATATATGAAGGCACTGAAGGAGATTGAAATAAAAAATTGGATAGTGATGAAGGTAGAGTTGAACATATCTCAATTGCATCAAATTAATAGTGCTACCTTCTATCATGATTCTTGTTGTAACTTAATTCATCATGCCATAAATTCGTTTTAGTATAGCCTTGGACCTCATCTTACACATAACAAGCTAGTATGAAGGTGACATCTAAAATCTTATGTGACGGGGAGTGCTCATGGGGACACAAGTTTACCAATAAACAATCACAATAAACAATCACATTAATTACCATTGCAAGTAAACAATCACACTTTCAAAAGCCCAACATGATATATAAATAACCCATACAATCATGAAATAATCTTAATATTACTTAAAAAAAACTAAAATTATGTGTTAATGAATTTTCCACTTTACAATTTGATCATAATTGCTTTTAAATTTCAAAATTATTAGTCTTTGATAGGGACCATAATTTCGGATGAAAGTTAAAAAGAGTTAAATCTATTTTAATTCATTTTTCAAACCTAACTAATGTATCTAAAAAAATTATATTATTTTTATTTATTAAAGCAGAAATAAAAATCATTTCTATAATTATTATAAAATTATATTTCAGTTATTTTTATTTATTAAAATAAAAAAATAAAAAAACATTTCTATTAATTTTATAATATTATATTTCAGTTTTTTTATTTATCTATAGACATAGTGATGGACTATATTCCGCGTGGTGATCATTTTTGATTTTTTTTATTTGGTTTAACATATAGACATTAGTGATGGATTAAATTCCCTGATTTCTATAATGTATATAATTATATATCAGTTATTTTTATTTAATTAAAATAAAAAAAATAAAAAACATTTCTATAATTATTATAAGATTATATTTCAGTTTTTTTATTTATCTATAGACATTAGTGATGGACTAAATTCCCTGGGTGGTGAGTCATTTTTGAATTTTTTTTTATTGGTTAAACATATAGACATTAGTGATGGATTAAATTCCCTAGGTGATGAGTCATTTTTGAATTTTTTTATTTGTTAAACATGAGCGATGAGACTAAATTCCCTATGTAGTGAGCCACTTTTCAATTTTCTTTGTCATATTATTACTCTTGTTGCACTATAGTATTTACCTCACTGTCAAAGTAAGTTGACTTTGTATTATTTAACAGTGTTTTTGCAATTTTAAAAAGTAAGTTGACTTTGTATTATTTAACAGTGTTTTTGCAATTTTAAACTAAACCGTTATATAATGAGATCAAGTCAATTCACTACCAAAGCTGGTGAACTTTGTGGGATAGGTCTAAGGGTTCATCGTTCTCTTGACAAATTTGCTACCATGGATGATTCGGGATTATGGCCACAAGGTATTAGCAGGGTTGAAGGGTAAGTATCAACAGTCATGTTTTCTCCAGCTTCAGTAACAACTGTTCAATAAGATTTATCTTTTGAAAATGTGGGTTTGGGTGTCACTGACTGTCCTTGGGTGTTAGTTACTTTTAGATCCTTTAAATAGATTTGTTGGATGACACTGTAAAACTAAACTCGATCTTCTAGGTCGAATCCAAGTTTCTACCTATAAGCGGAAGTCAAAATTATTATTTTGACCAAAACAGACTATCCCAAAGACCTGAATGGCCAAGTGAAAAATTATAGCGCAATGCACGTTAGAAAATAATTCTGGTATCCAAATCTTGAAAAGTAAAGAGTATTCAGGAATTACCCTTTCCAAAACAAATTAAAGGTTTTGTTCAAATTCTAAACAGAAAAGGGGTTATTCATTTATTTAAATTTGAAAAATTTTAGTATTATTTTAATATTTAAATATAAATAAGGATGTTTAGATTGTTTGAAATAAAAATCAGCATAGATTTATTTTAAGTACTGATCCAATATAAATAAGAGGGATCAAATTTATTCATCTGCAAATATTTTTAGAGTACAAAATACAATGTTATTTTTCATTGTATTTTTTGAATACTAAATAGAATATAGAGGACAAATAAAAATTCTAACTATAAAAACCTAATTTTTTTATTTTTTATGTTTTATTTTTTTTATAGATATATATGAAGTTGATTGGACATAAATTAGTTAACAAAAATCTTCACATTGTTGATTTAAATTTTTTATTGAAATTTTTTTGGAAAGTATAAGATTTAAATCTCAAAGCTACACATTTTTTTACTTCTAATTACTCTACAACATTTTTATTTTCTTTTTAATTATAGACAACATTGTTTTTTTATTATACAATTTTTAATTTTACTTATAAATTTATACATCTTTTATATCTTTTAAGCTGTAAAATAAGCCTCTCTGCTCAATTAAACATTAACTTTTTCCCTAATTTTATCTTAAAAAAGAGTTCTTGCTTTGCAACTGACATGGCATGATACCTTGATACCTTGAGGAGAGATGGCAATACCAAAGCAAAATGTTTTATAATTCAAAGACTTATTTGGTTTTGTACAGTTACTTCCCCTTAGCTTACAAATTTCTACAACAATAGGCATCATAAATTTCGAATTATAGTCCACATGAGCAAGGACCAATGCGAATTCCTTCCGTGATCGAGTTTTTTAACCAAATCCACAAATCCCAAGCGTTCAAATTTATGCCTAAATATTTCTAAGGTTTAGAAGATATGCATAATGTAATCGCTTGCAGGTAATTAGCCTAGCTATGAAAAGTGGAGAGTTTTACTTGCGAAGGTCTAGGATGTTGTGCAGAAGTTCAATGTGCGGAGGTCTTCGTCACAATGAACTTCTGCACAAAGACTTCCATGCAATGAACTTCCCCATAGAGTATTTAGCTTGTAATTTCTATGTATATTGCATCATGGAATTGGTTGTGAAATTGGCATGGGTTATGAAACTCATCCATCGTTAAATCGAAAAATATTTTTTTCTATGAGGCCCATTTTACTTGTTGGAGATTTTTTTGGTAAAATCCTAAAAACAAACAATTGACTGAATACAGAGCAATGTTCTGTTTTTCTCCTCAGGATCTTTTGCACAGGGAAGCAAATAAAATTTCTGAGAACAGAGATTTTTCACACCAATAAAAACTTTATATTCATTAATAAAAAGTCTGATACATATTTCTTCCTCTTTCTCAGAGGGATTTACCAAGAACTTTCACCAAAAACAAAATTACACTACCTATTTTAGAAATGATTTTACAGTGCTGTGTAAAATCTTCTTTCACTACTGTGTGAAAAGTTTTTACATTTACTGCTGTAGAATAAAAATTCTTACATAAGTTTACTGCTGTAAAAGAAATTATTTCACATTCACTCCTGTGTGAAATTCTTCATTACATTCAAAATGTTGGGTTTTCAGATTTCATATTCAAATAAAAAAAAAAAAATTACATTGCCTTCCCATTCTTTTCAACAAACAACTACAAGCACCTATAAGAAGGAATCCAAATTTCATTCACTGTCGGGAGTCTTTCTTTTTACACTGCTGTGTTCCCCATGTTCTTAATTCTCTGCTGCTAACCCTCTATTTCTCATCCCGTGTGCAAAAAACTAACAATACAAAGTCAACGCACACACAATATATATGGGTTAACAAAAAAATACATGCCCTATGAAAACTTTAAATATTTTACCTAAGACTATGACAAAGTATTAAATGCATTAAATGAAACTTGCGGTAAAAACAAAAACTAATGTTCTGGGAGGCTGAAAGAGATCTTGGTTCGTTGAAACTAATGTTCTGGGAGGCTGAAAGAGATCCTGGTCCGTTGACTTGATCGGACGCAATTCGGGTCCTACAGCCACACAACCCAAACGATGTTTAATGTCCGGGGGATTGGCAGTATTTGGTTCGTACACAGGACGCGTGTCATTTAGTCGGCGTGTTCGGAGGCCCTCTGACAAATACTGCGTTGTGCGAAAAGTGGTGCGAACAAAACTTGTTTTTGGAAGTGGTTTTGCGGATTAAATGCCACGGGGCTGTTCAGCTGTTACGGCAGTTGAAATTACGATTTCAACACTCCCCTTTAATTTCAACTGCTGGATTATCAGTCATACCCAAACATTTTCCCAAAAACTCGAAGCTTTTTTGGTCCAATGGCTTTGTCAGAATGTCTGCTACATGTTCCTGAGTCCTGCAATGTTCTAAGACAATTTCTCCATTGCTCACCAATTCCCTGATGTAATGAAATCTTGTGTCAATGTGCTTCGTTCTCTTATGAAACACTGAATTCTTTGATAATGCAATAGCTGAGCTATTGTCACAAAAAATCACTATTGTCTTTGCCTGCTCTTGGCTTAAGCTTCTCAACATCCTTCTCATCCAAACTGCTTGACATGCTGCTGCTGTAGCTACCACATATTCTGCCTCTGCTGTAGACAATGCTACAATGGATTACTTCTTAGAAGCCCATGAAATGGCTCCTGAACCCATGTGAAAGACATAACCGGAAGTGCTTTTCCGATCATCTACACTTCCAGCCCAATCACTATCAGTGTACCCAATTAAATTTGAACATTCTGAGACACTATATAAGATGCCAAACCTTTTAGTACCTTTAACATACCTCATAATTCTTTTTGCTTCCTACCAATGTGCTTCCTTTGGCCTCTCCATGAATCTGGAAATCAAACTAACATCAAACATTATGTCAGGCCTAGTTGCAGTTAAATACATAAGGCTACCAACTATGCTCTTGTACAAACTAGGATCAAAATCCTTGTTGCTGTCCTCTTTGCTGAGTTTTAATCCCATTACTGTGGGAGTGATCGCTGCCTTGCACTCTTGCATATTAAATCTGCCCAACACTTCATTTACATATCTTGCTTGAGAGATAAAAATTCCATTTTCATTTTGATCTAGTTCTATTCCTAAGAAGTATCTCAGCACACCCATGTCAGTCATTTCAAATTCCTCTTTCATGACTGCTTCGAAATTTTCAATGAGACAAACATCATTTCCTGTAAAAATCACATCATTAACATATAACACAACAATTAAAATTTTACCATCCTTTTCTTTGATGTGGACAATGGGTTCTCCCTCACATTTGTCTAATCCATTTTCCAGTAGATAGGAATCTATCCTACTGTACCATGCTCTTGGCGCTTGCTTCAGCCAATAAAGAGCTTTCTTCAATTTGCACACTTTGTACTCTTCACCTTTCTTCTCATAGCCTAGAGGTTGTTCAATGTAAACCTCTTTCATTAACACTCCATTTAAGAATGCTGACTTCACATCCATTTGGTAAACTTTCCACTTGTTTTGTGCTTCTATGGACAGCACTGCTCTCACAGTTTCCATTCTTGCAACCGGTGCGAAAGTCTCCTCATAATATCTTCCATACTGTTGCTTGTATCCCTTGACAACCAGCCTTGCCTTATGTCTTTCTATCTTGCCTTCGGCATTGCACTTGGTCTTGTAGACCCATTTAACTCCAATGACTTCTTTACCTTTTGGTAGGTCAACCAAATCCCATGTTTTGTTTCTCTCTATGGCATTCATTTCCTCATCCATAGCTTCTATCCATTTCTTATCTTTAATTGCATCTTCGAAATGAATAGGATCATCAACATGACAATACA